>PVJX010001837.1:30000-127500 GCA_004027295.1 Dolichotis patagonum
TTGCGATTACTGTGCAAAAGCACTGGCTGGAAAGTCCAAGTTCAAAACACAGCTGATCTATTTGCAAATCTGCAAGAATTTGGTAGGGCTCTCATCTTGCATTTTCAGGATAGACACATTCATCCAGTTGCTAGGAAAGCCAAATATTGAAAACAAAGCTGGGATTTAGCAAGTTCCACTGGGAATTACCTATGATGGAGGGCAGGGCTGCACTTCCTCAGAACATGCTCCTGCTGTAAAAATTCACAAACCTGGCATTCATACAGGCATCTGTCGCTCGCTCTAATGCCAGTTCATAGTATACATACAAACATCTGCTTCCGTGCACAAAGGGATACAGAGCGCTTGACAGGTCTGTGTTAGCAGGGTTCGCAATGCCAGTTCTTTATGCAAAAACCCTAATGCTTCCCGTCAAGCCATTAGAAGTGATACAATCAGCCCAGGCCCCATTAAGCCATCAGTGTCCACCTGTGATAAAGATGGCCATTTGTTTTCTTAAAGCCCACTTAATGTCTGCTTAACTCAATTTGTCAGGAAATGTAGAACAATTTCCTCACAGCCTGAAATTTGGTAGTGGTTCAAAGTCAAAAGGCCAGGTCTAGTCCTATTCAAATGATATAATAAACAGTCTTCAAATCGAAATCTCCCTTGAGGAGCTGATGTTTACTTTTTTTAAAAGAAATTATGTTATCTGGATAAAAACAACACTGGCATCCTTTATCGTTATTATTATTTTTTTATTTCTGAAGTTCTGGAATATGTCTATCACTGAAAAGATCCATTTCTTGATTATGTAAGAAAATAACTTTATTCTCTTTCAAAATTCAGCCAGATACTGGTTTTAGGGAGAACAGATGAGCCCTTGCAAAACACCTAGGCTATTCCAATGGCAATCAGTTTCTGCTTCCTTAAGGAATCCCATTGTAATAGGCTCAAATTTATTTTCAGTCTAATTCACTTCAAACCTTTCTCATATTGCCTACATTTCTAATTATTTTGTAGTGGTTGATACTGCCCTTTTATATCCCGTCAGATAAAAACTTAAAAACTGTTTTTGAAAAAACTTTTGAGAAAATTTATTAATCAAATATAGAGATTGACTTTGCCCCTTTTCCAAATCACTTCTAATTATGTAGCCAACTGCAGATGCTTAAATGTGTTCATCTGGAAGACAAAAAGAAATCAGAATACATTTCTATGATTAACCAACAGGGGGCTGCCTTAAATATTCCAGATATACTGGCACTCTGACATTCCAAATTCATGGTCCATACAGAACTCCAATTCTGACTAAAAATTTAACCAAAAACTTAACTACTGCTTCTCCAACAACTTCCACATTCAGAATATTTTAATTTGGTTCCTTGCTTAGTTAAAGTGGGAATTATTAAGAGTAACCAGAGAATGATTTCTCAACCAATTGTGCATATAAAATTCACAGAACTAAGACAATTACACGAGTAATTTAATAAACATATATTAATTGAGCATCTAATATGTGCAGAACAATACAGGTGAAATTAAGTTTAGAGATATAAATTAGCTGTACAGCTACCTCTTTTCTCTACAAGTAAGTGGATAGAGTTTTCAAAAGGGAGGAGGGGTTAATATGACTTAAAAGCTAAGATAAGGGAATAAAACATATGTTTTAATACAAAATGAATAGCTTCCTATTGTTTTGACTTGACAATATTGCTGTTGTCTTGCTCATGAACTAGTGTTGGCACCTAGGTTTCCTTTTCCACTCTTCAGAATCTCAGTCCAGTGGACAATAAAATTCCATAAGAAATTATTTGATTGTGGAAGAACATAAAACTGAAGTTTGTTTATGTATGCAGCATGGCAGGATTTTTGGTACTTCTTCAGGTACCAGAGAACCAGTCCTACGACATTTTGTGTCTTTCTATGGAATTCTTCCTGTGATTGCCCCTTCACCCGTCTCTTCACCCATAGGAAGAAAATAGCAAATAAAGACTTTGATTTCTTGATTCTAAAATACAATCACTAAATAAAAGATTAATTATAACACAAATACCTAGAGGAAAGTCCTAGAGAAAAGTAACATGATTTCCCTAGAAACTACTTGAACTATAAAAGTAGTTTTGTTTTTTGTGGCATGGACCCAGTTGAAGATTGTCCTCATAACAAGCACACTGAATTACTTTCATTACTGAATAACATACAACCATTATCAGAATGTAAAAAATATATTTTAATACATAAAATAATCATTCATATTTCTACCATTTGAAGAGAACTTATCATAGTTAATATTTTGAGGTATTGCCTACCAGTCTCTGTAAGTAATGCTTGGCAAAGCTGTGATTATGCAGTTGTACAAATTCACTGTAAATTGCTTTTTGTAGATTAAAACTAAGAAACATTTATTGCAGTTAACTTGGAATTTAAAGAAAAGTAAAAGTCACTCTAAATTTCAGCATTGTGTTTCAGAGATATTTCTTTTTGTCCTGTTTGCTTCAGATTTGTTTTTTAATATACTTCTTTTAAAAACACACATAACAGAGGAAAATTTATATATTATATCTATCACTGCCTGATTTTTTTAGTCCTTACAATGTTAACTGTCCTCTCACTCAATTTTTCAAGCTATAGATACCAAACATATTTGTTAATAAAAGTAAACATTCTCTAGCTTCCTGCAGCTTTGATTTTTATGGACAAGAAAACATGTATAGTGTCTGTCCAGCACAACATTCCAGTAACAGTGTTTATTAAGACACTTTAGCGTGCGTAGCATCAGCCATTGTTTGAAATAATTACCACACATCTCCAAAGCTTTCACCTGAACCACGAAGGGTGATCACACAAAGCTGTTTCCTGGCAGCACAAACAAAGTGGAAGCTAAAGAGAAGGAACCCAATGGGAACTTCTAAGCTTGGGGTCTAAACTAAGTAAGAGAGATGTTTAATTTTGTTTGTAATGTCTAATGTCTCTATGACTGAGGTATAATTTTTTTTCAGTACTAAGCATTGAACCTACGGCCTTCACACTGAGCTGTATTTGCAGCCCTTTATGTTATAATTTTAACTTAGGATCTCACTAAATTGCCCTGGGTGGGCACTTGAGGTATATATTTTTATCCATCATTTGGTAGACTTCCACGAGCCTCTAGAAGGTTGTGCTGATCTACATCTTTGCAGCGATGAGAATGTCCTGTTGTCTTAGCATACAAAAGACAATTTTGAACATGTACACAATCTGGAGGCCACAAAATTTTTCCTGTAAATCCAGTATATTGCTTTGTTTTCTTTTATGGTTCTATAAGAATAGTCTTAGGAAAACCTAAATACTTATTTAGTCTTATTTTTCTCTAGGCATTTTAAGGTACTGTTTTATCTTTATCATTCAAAAGTTTTGCCAAAACATATCAAGATAGCATATCTACTCAATGATATTCTCTTAGAACCTACTTGTCATTTTCAATATTAATATAGTTTTTTTCACTCACAGAAGTTTTCTTTAATTTTAGCCTTATTTATTGCATTTGACTTATCTTTATTTTTTCAAATGTTCTAACTTCTTCTTGAGGTTACATATAAATTTTCTATAATCTCAAGCCTCTGATTTCCAATGTATCCTCCTCGTCACCACTGTTTATGTCTCCATATTCTGGAGATACATAATTCTGACATAATTTATATGAAATTTAATTTGTTCTGTATTTTTAGTTTTCACATGGTTCCTCCTCAAATCATCTACATTCTTACCATCTTATCCTAGTATCTTTTCGTAGTATCCTGTTCTCTTCTGTTGACTAGCAGATCTTTTTGTAAATTCCTTGATGAATCAAATTTTATTAAATATGTTAAATAATTGCCTATCTCGTAATCACTGTGACACTTTTGAACTTGCTTTCAGCATATTTCTGTTACCTGAAATAAAGTTTTTGATAGGTCACATATTATTGAAAATTTTGTGATGTTTATTCATATCAAAAGGCAGCAATGTATCCTATTATCTATGTATATTGTCTTTTATTCATTCCTTCAGTTTTAGTTTAAGCTTTGTCCTGAAGCTGTATCCAAGTAACAAACTGATCATCACAGATCTTATGTTATTTCTTAGTATATTTGTTCTGTTAAAGCCCAATTTTTCTGACATTGAATTTTTTCCTACCCCAACTTATTTACTGTTTGGCATGTGAAAGCTGAAGTACATACAATATTACAGTTCTAAGATTTTATACCCAGCAGAAATCTGTGAGCCTCTGCTTCACCACTAAGCCTACAGGCAGGACAGTTCCTATGGCAATATTTGCGTTATCAGGGCTTTTTTTGTTCCTTCTTCCTGTCCACAGTTATTTTATGAAAATTGTTATCAGTGAATTTTCCAAAGTAAAAAATTTCAATCTGTAGTCAGAAAAGGAGGAACCTGGAGAGAAGAGGAGGAAGAAAGGCATCCGTCCTTCACTAAGCAAGACTAACTGTGTAGGAAGAGAATTGCCCCATTTTCAAGGCTGTTGGCATCAGCCTTGTGGCTTTGATTCTAAAACCAAAGAGTTGGAGAAAGATAGAGAGGTTTTTGTCTGCTTTCAGAAAGGCATCCTCTCTGGTTCAGTAATTCCCTAGCTCAGGTAGAATCACCCCTGGCATTTTCCAATTGCATCCTATGCACCTTCCAATAAATGGTTCTTAATTTTTCATCACTACATTGACTGTTAGACCCTGTTTAACTTAAAGAAGTCTAGTCTATTTTCTTTGGCTTTAAGCATATTTAGTGACCAGTTCAAGAAGGTGTTGCCTCGCAGTTGCAATTGTCATTTGAATTCAAAAATGAAGATTTGTGTCAGCTGTTTTAGGGGGTGCCAGAGAGAAAGTTTGCTTTCAAATTCATCCTGGGGTGTAACCTCTGCCTGTGGCTTCTTCTTTACATTTGCATCTTTACCTCGAAATTATGAGATCTGAGAGGGGGGTATTTATTTTTAAGTTCTGCCATTTGCAATGACCTTTGAGCTTCCAAGAAGATACCTAGACACTCAAAATGCAAATCAATCTTTAATCATACAGATAGATTTCAGGGTATTATTTTTTCCATCTTGGGGATTTATTTTTTCACTATCTAAACCACACCTTGGTTCTTTACAAAAAGAATTTTGGATTTTACATCATAGCAAAAAGCTTCTCTTGGCTTGACTTGCTGGTAAGGAGGTGTGCGAATGGCCTCAAGTTATACATTTGCAGAGGAAATACCATCCAGATGTCAAGTCAGCCTTTTCTTGGCAGACGACTAAGAACCTTACTGAAACTGAATCTGAAATCTTTAACAAAAGAATTCTGAAAGCTCTTACCTTTAAAAGAACATTAATTAAAAGAAACAGTCATATTCCCCATGTCAAAGTTTAACTGCTATGCATCAGAGTTCACCACACAATTAGCACTTGGAACAGATTAGTAAATGGGATGCTAGCAAAAAAAATTGGGGGGTGAGAATAGTGGATGGACATATTCTGTTATCCAACCCCTTGCTCTTTATCCTGTAAAAGAAAGAAAAAACAATGAGGCACACTCCAGTCATAATGAACTGGGCAGATTTTGTTTTCGGTGAGGTGTTTGCCATTACATATTGCACATAATGTATGGCACTGTTAGGAGGAAAAAATTGGAGTCAAAGTGGCTGGAAAGTTAGGTCTGCTCTGTAGCACTGTGAGATTGTTGACATCTGCCGAGGTTGGAGCGCTCAGTAAGCAGGAAATGGGGTGTCACTCTGAGTGGTAGTTTACCATTATCCTGGCATCCTAATGAAGTGTCTGCAGTGCACAGAGCTTCTGGATGGCATCTTAACGCACGGCTAAGCAAAAGCACTTCTCTCCCTGTCACTGTCATCCATCTGCCTGCACCCTACTGTAGCCAATGGGATGGAACCATGCTACAATGTGCTATAAGCCATTTAGAGTTGCACATTGCATAATCAGTCCCATCAAATATGTTAAAAATGGCTATTATTGGTTATTTTCCTCAAACTCTGGCACCTGGAGTTTGATACATTAAAGTTAAACTTTCCCAAGTGCTGCATTTGCTATTAATTCCACTTTTCTTCCATATCTAAATGGGAATGAGTTGCTTCCTCATTGTCTTAAGTCTTGCTAATGGACTGAAAGAGTTGTATGAATATTCATTAAAAACTTCACTGTACATCATACTTGATGAATTTATCAATTTATAATATAACAGAATGGTCATTTTCTTTAAGATAACCACTTTTTGTTAAAAAGGACAAATCTAACTGTAATTGGTTGTTTTCATCCTGGAGCACACATTATTTAGTTTGCAGTGAGTTTGAGGTCTTTTAATAGATTTCTTTAAAGACACAATGCATTTAACCAAGTAAATGCCTTTTAAGCTAGAATTATCAATGCCAGATGATTAAATTTGGTGCTTTAGTATTACCTCCGATAAAATTCAAATGCAGTAGAGGTGAGGATGTCTGTTATTAGATGGCATAAATAGGACAGAGTGTGTGTAAAGCTCCTGAAACTTCCGGATAGGCTTTGCAAGCAAGGCTGCAGAGCAGCTGGGCTGTCCTGGTAAGAAGCTAAGTGGTAAGATAGCCACAAAAGTTGAGGAGGAGCTATTTGTAATAGGCAAGGGCAAAAGTAATCTGCTAAATTGGGGGTAGGGGCAGCAGGGAGGGGAGGGTTATATAAACAAAAGGGCATAACATAATTCGGTTGCATCAGGAATTTTTTCACAGACATTAAAACTATGGTAAACATAACAGCAGGGAGGCTTGCACTGCCGCACAGTGGGAAGCGTAAAGCGTCTGCCGGAGCTGTGTGCCTGGCTCGAACCACTGCTAAAAGTCTCTGACTTTCATTAGCACTCAACATTTCACCCAGTTTCCCAGAAAAAGAGAAAATCCAAGCAGCAAAGCCCTTCACTAATTATTGTAAATGCTCCCAGGATACAATTTGGCAGTGGAGGGGGGTTGATAGCAAGATGGTGTTAAACTGGAACAAAAGAGTCATCCCAAAATAGAAAAGAATAAAGGGAATGTTTGTTGCTTATCTACTTGTTTGTTTTAAGCCAGAATTGCTCTTTGTTTGATTGGTAAAACAGTATACTGAAACATTGGGCCACAATTTTACAGGGATGTTTTAGAACAGTGAATCAAATTATCTGCAACTCCTTTTGAGCAATAAAAGTACAGGTTAATTTCACAAGTGGCTTCCACTCTGTTGGCCATCAATTTGTGCAGCATGCCTCACAATGAGTCTCCGAAACAGAAACTGTATTTTTTCTGGAGGGAATTTATCATAATACGAAAGTTAATATGAAATCCGCTGTAGCAAGGTAGTACACATTACCACAAAATACTGCACCTTAGGTTAAAGGTTCTCATCCTTAAAGAATAGAGGTATTTGAGAAAAATATTAGGTTTTTCCAAAGGAAAAGATGTCTACTGTTGGTGCCCGTAAACATTTTTGATGATAGATTTGGGGGAGGGGGAAGAAAGGTGTTTATTTTTCCTAAATCCAGAATCTGGTTTCTTCATTCATATGCCCCCAGCTGCTGTCAGCAATACAGCACATCAGTTTTCCTTCATGTGTGAATATTTCTCCAGAACTCATTTGCAAGAGTCGAAGCAATATTAAACACCACATCCAAACCTCTTTTAAACACACAAAGAAATGGGAAAACACATCAGAACTAGACCATTGAGAAAAATCCTCCTTTCAAATTTACTGTTTGTTTCACACACTAGTATAAAATATCCCACAAAGTCCCGTTTGTGATCCGTTTGAAACAATCTTGATTTGCTTAAATTGTCACATTCTTCTTGCACATTTCTTCCTAAATGCAAAAATGGCAAAGAATTCCTCTCCTTCATTATAAAAGTGCAGAATTTCTGACTTGTTTATTCCTAATGGAACACTTGAGAAAGAAGAAAATATATAAATATCTCTTTCAGAAGATTAGTTGTCTCAATCTTTTTAAAAGGGAGGATTTGTTCATTTTTTCCCCATAGTAAACAACTTGGGCTTTTCATTGAAATTTTCCATTGCTAAATGAATGCATTTTAGTTTACTGACTTGATCTCATGGTTCTAAAACATCAGACCTTTTAGTAATGTTATATTTTCCATATCGTATAGTAATATATGCCATTAGGACAACAATATGAAAAGAATTTAAGCATCTGTTTTAACCAAATCTGTTGGAAGAACTTTTTACTACACTGTAAATTAGTAAATCTGAGTCTGAAGAACTCACAATATAACAAAATAAAACTCTTTTGCTCCTCATGAGAACATATTTCCAAGCTAAGAATTTCAGGCGAAAAATGTCTTTAAGTGTTTGAGTATTTCAAATCAAACACAAGAAATTTTGCATGATCAACTGGTGAGTATTTTATTGACAAAGTCAAGAAGAGAAAAAGGCCTAGCCACCAAAACAGAAAAGAGAAATTTTAAAAAAGTAACCAGTTTCACAATTTCAACTTCTACAGTGCTACTTTGTCCTTGTACAGAACGTTCAGAAAAGTCCTCTAACTATAAAGAAAGTGTGTCTATCTGTATACTTACCGTACATGTGTTTCAAAAACCATATTAAACTTGCTAATGAAAATGGCTGGTATTTTCAAGAAACTATAAAAATAAAAAGGAGAGAAAAGCAAGCTGTGGCAAAAAAAACTAGGCTCAGCAGCTTTCTGGGGGAAATGGTGGAATGTGACTATGTGATTTATAATGAGAAAAGGTATCTACAACATACAATTTTCTACCTAGCTGCAAATAATAATTCATAGTGATGTCCCTTCCAGATAAAAGACCTTTGCTATGTAGGACCCATGTGGTAAAATGATCATGATAAATGTCAGACCAGTGCAGGTAACGGCTTTACAAACCATTAAGATTAGCGGGGCTCTTTTTTCCGATGATAACAGTAACCATGCTGTGACTCTATGTGGTAATAATATCTCAGTCCTGATAAATGCCAGAGCCAGGCAGAGGTGTTTATCATTCCCAGTTCAGAAATGCTGACTAAAGTTACCACATGTTGCCTGCTTCTCTTCTTTTACGATAGTTTCACAAGTACAAAAAAAAAAAAAAGCTGAATCATAAAATTATCTTATAATCTGTATCTTAAAAGAGTTTGATGTTTAATTCATACCACTCCACTGTTCTCAGTGTTGCTATATGGCCATGTCAAATGAACTACCATATCACCTACCAAATCATCTACCATATTAACCTTTCTCTCCTCTTCAGAGGCCTTTTCTTCAAAATCAATGGTTATAGATAAAGTTTAATATACTTATTAAAGTGTCGTTTTGAACCTGAAAGGCAGAGAGAAATATTTCTTCATTCACTTTTTTTTCCTAATTGTGAGCTAGATTCTGTTGTTTTCAAGATTTTTAAATCCCCTATAAATTAAATTTTCCCACAAATGGAAAGAGACAGAATATTAGACCCTTTCATGAAAAATTTCAAACTTGAATAGTATTTGCACGGTTTCAATTCTCATAAAAAATGTGTGAAGATAGCAATTTAAATAACTAATTGAATATCTGAAATGAATTACTAGCTTATGATAAGATGGATGTGAAATGACTCAAAATGGTAAGAATTTTTATACTTAAAGAGTTTGTAAAAATCAGACATTCATTAATAAATATAGTTTAAAGAAAACTTTGGCACAACTGAATTTCAAAGAAATAAACTGGTGAGCTCTATATCCTCAGCACTGACTTCCACCTGAGAATGACTTAGTTGTCATTTGTAGATTACAGTAATGGACTTAGAAACCATTACATCTACAAAACTAGGAAGAACAAGAAGTTCTGGGAAGGGCAGTAAGATTATGCTTTCCCTATGAAGGTTGCTGCTGGGGTATCACACTTTACTCTTTGTTTTAGACAAGCAGGAGTATCACTGCAAACTCAAGAAACAGACATATGCTTTAAGGTGACTTTTAGTGAATGTTGTCAACCTAAAATTTATTGCGCCAAAGTCACTCTCTTTATTAAAAATTACATGTAGCCTATAACTTGAATACTTTTTCCAAACTTGCTCCCAGTATGAGATTAATGTACCGGAGGTCCCTAGAATAATACAGATGCAGTTATGTGCAAAAGAAAAACAATATTTTTACTTCCTTTGAATGTATTTGAAGTTGCATAAAGAAGTGAAGCACACAAATTGTGAAGACCTTCAGAAATTGACTAAACAAAATTTTATACTCATTAATTTGTGAAATTTTAATTATTTTAAATTTTTATTTTGGTTGTTATGAGTTAAAATTTCAGATACTTTTTTCAGTCTAATGATTATCTGCAATGATTCTTTCAATAAAAAGAAAAATGCAGCTTCATTGATATCTATTATGAAATATCATTTATTTAAACGTCTGTTATGCCATTATTTTTTCTGCCTTCAGAAAAATGACAGAGACAGAAACTAACTTTTTATCTGCCATAAGTTGCAGATAGGCCTTAATGAAAATCATTTTCTTCTACCATGTATACACATATATGTTTAATATTGGAAATTATCTAATGTTTGTTTAATTTAGGTATAGATAAATTTATTCAATAGTTTTCTAACTGTTCTTTGCCAGAGAATAAGGTTAGACATGGAAGGAAACTAGATTGCTCTTTAGATGATCCCTGATGAAGTCCCTAACAACGCTGTATTTCAGAGTGGCCTCTGCGAACAGTGACCAAGTGAGCTGCGTGTCAATGCCTTGCTCATTTAAGGAGTCCAGGGTCGTGGAAATGCACTGGCCAGAGGATTTCTGCTGACATTTATTGACTACAGAGTTGTTCTCAGGTTATAAATTTTTCCGGAAAGGGATTATTTATTTGAAAAACAGTCAAAATATTAACATGTTCCTAAAGAGGAAACTTTCCCAAGTGCTACATAACAAGGGACTCTGCTGTAGAAGGGAAGTGATCAGGCCTGATGGTCAGGTGGCCCTCAGTAGAGAAAGAAGAGTCCTACATGAGTCACATGGACTCAGTTCCTTTTGGGTCTTTCCTGCAAGTAACACATCTCTCTTCTCAAACTGAACTATTTGGACATAACTTATCAGCATCTAAAAACAAACTTGCCAAGTTTCTGCGGACATTGAATGTGCCCTGCTGATTTTTTTTTTTCCAGCACGGGAGGTGGGGTGAGGTGGGGTGAGGTGAGGTGAGTGAAAGTAGAGACACAGAATCTCTCAAAATGACAAATTGCCAACTACAGATTAGTCTCAAGGCCATGGTTCTTCTTGTATATGATGTATTGACACTTCTATTTATGATATCCTTTATCTATGCATGAATTTAACCAAGTGTTCTTTGATAGCTGACAGCATTCTATGCATTTACAAATCTATTGCATTCTGTGACCTGTTTCTGATTTTAAGAAAGCGTACTAAAGCATAAATTTATGGCTTCATACAATTCTGGAAACAACCTTGAACTATGAGCAGTCACGTGTCAGAGCTGATAGAGAGAACAATCAAAAAGAAACATTTTAAAGTGAAAGGGAGTCACATTTAATGAGCACTTACTATAGGTGTATTTATGTGAACATTTAATTTTATAAAACTTTCATGAGATGTACAATTTGTCTGTGTTTTTAAGGAAAGAACTGGAAGCATCAAGAGCTCAACTAATTTGCCCAAAATCATACAGCAGAGCAAAAATTCTGACCCAGTTCGTTCAGACTCCTTGATGATATACCGCTTCTCTCATTTATAGTGTCCATTTGAAATATGTGTAGATCTGCATGCATTTGTGAGGTTCAAATCTACCTCCAGAGAATCTCTTACCAAAGGAAATAAAAGCTGTTTAAATACATTAATCAAACAATTATTGTCATACCTCAGATTGATTCCTCAACCCTAAGTTTTGAAATTAAAAAGAATGGCCTCAAAGATGTGCATCCTGTGGCTAGGTGTACTGAATAAATAAAAAGTGCTCTGAGGATTCTTATTTCTCCTATAAACAATAACTATTTCTAACTAAATTTTCAAATGACTGTGATGCAAAATGTGTACATTGAATATAAACAAGAGAACTGCTTTATTCTGAATTAAACACTTGCAGATAATGACTACTGAGTTTCTTGTACAGGATGCATTACACATTCCATTCCGGAATAACTTAAAGATGTGGAACAGCTGTAGTACTGACGACCTTCTTAAAACAAAAGGATACAGTAGTCCTTCAAGAATTGCAGATAAATTGGATAAATAGTAACCCCCATTCAGTAATTACTGAGAGATCCTAGTCTTGCTTTCCTCTGGTGAACCTACACAACACAGCACACTCTGTTTGGAAATATGGCTTAATGTGTGGCTATAAATAAGTTAAGAAAAATAAAGGCATAGCTGATAATGCCAGAAAAGAGTCCAGAAGTCAGCAGGTCCAAGGCTCTTCACTGAGCAGACCTCTTTCCAACATCATATAACTTTCTCATGTCTCTTCTCCAAAAGGCATTCAGCTGTAAATGCCCCTTTTAGTAGCACCATTCCACAGAGACAAATGCAAATGTAACTATCATAAACCAGATCTTGAAAAATGTGCCCTCAAAACCGAGACTATGGGAAAACTATAAAGCCACATTCTTGTCATAACATTGAAAACTATTTCACGTCATGTAGGAAATGTTAATTCTCTAAGTGATAGGGAATTGTTTTTAAGAAGCTGATTTATGACACGTTTGGTATAGTTTGAGAAAATGGGGTAGGTAGGTGAGAAGTGGGTAAGAAACGGTTTACGAGCAGTGCTGGGTGGTGAAAAGAAACCTGCTTGGGGGAACTTAGTAGGTGCTGTGGGTTCTCAGATGAGGGACTGGAGAAACTATTTGGATGTAGTTGGGAACTAAAATGGAGGTATTTTGTATCTTGAGTAGACACAAAATAAATCATAAAGGAATGAGACTATGAATACATTTAAATAAAAATAAAAATTATAGTTTATTATTTCTGGAATAATTTTGTGTAAATCTCTTAGTATATGATTTACTTAAGAGATTCTTTAATTATCCACATAGAAAAACATTCCTTTACCCACTCCAATCATAGAGTTAAAAAGTCAAAGATATCTCAAAGTCTTCTCAGACTTTCAATGCTTCACAATAATGAGAAGCCATATGCTGGAAGAGAAATATTAATAGAAAATGCTGTCTTTCAGATGCTCACTGAGTCAATTGAAGACAGTTGACACATCTTTAGTAAGCTGTGTATGATTCTTAGCTCATTAACTACTCCCATATTATTTATGCTGCTTCCAATTCCTAATATGACACATCAATAAACCAGATCTGAAAAGGTGTCATTTCGATTTAAATGTATCCAATTGTATTTTTAGATGCTCCCCTACTTAGAAGTGTTTCTGTTATTTCCTGATTTTATTAGCTATGGAAGATCTGAGTGGGAAAACATAACTGTCCTATAATCTTCTAAAAAGATTTTCACCTGATTATTTTGTTAAAAAAATGTTCCTCCAAGTGCAGTTTTCCTCTCTAGAACTTCAGGATAACTTAGCTACCAATGACATGTGTTACTCTATTTGTCTGATTCCTCAAATATGTATGCAAATAGAAAGAGAAAGAAAAACATTTCTATAAGATTCTTCATGTAGAATGTTTCTCATAAGCAGACTAAGGGACCACTATATATTTTATAAAGGTTCTTAAATGTAACTGCTCACCAATCACCTCATCAATTTCTCAGGTCATCATAAAGTATTTAGGGTATAATTGTGTCTACCAACTTACAAAAACTCAAGCCAAAAATTAGCAACTACATTTTAATATTCACTGCAACTAGACAGTATAAGGTCTAGAAATAACAGATGAACTAGACCCAGAATAACCCTTAAAAAAGGAAGGAGGGGAATTTATAGAGTGGTCTTACTAGTCATTGCTCTAGGTACAATGCACACTATTTTGTTTATTACATAAAATTAGTGTCTATTATTCAAAGAGAATAAGAAATATGTCCAAGAGCACGTAGTTTATAAAAGTTGTTATGAAATTCAAACTAAGGTCCTTCTGCTTTAGTCCATGCTCTTGTCTTCTGTTCATTGTCTAGCTCTTTTATTCACTCGTTGAAAGTATAAAGCTGCTTAGCTTTATGAGAAAATTTCCTACTTAACGGTAGAGAATTACAGGTATTCAAGAAATGGAAAGATTATATGAAATGCTGTGTAACTGGAATGTTCTAAGTGTGATGGAACATAGTAGAAGAATTAGCTCTGTAGGAAAGCTCACAATTTTCTTTCCTGGTGGGTTAACAGACTTGATAATATTCTGATTGCTGCTGAGCACCATAGACTATGCTGCTAAGCAATACTCAACTTTCTTCAATTTACTCTTACTAGATCATTTGTTCCCTAAAACTAAGGTTTGCTGATGTGGTCATTAAAATCACTCTCATTGTCTGTCAAGCTTAATTTAGTCCTCCTACTTTAGAAGCCTAAATATCAGCCATTCTCTTTTGGGGGGATTCTAACATGAACCTGATTACTACTACAGTCAGAAACTTCAGTGAATTAGGAAGGTCTCTTTTTGTCCCCACCTCTCTTCTCTCTTCCACTTTCCAGTGCATTCCTCATTGCTTAAAGCAAATGATTCCCCAGGTTTTCAAGCAAAATACACTACTAGCATCACATATCATTTCATAACACATCGTATGTGTATATAATATATGTGTTTCTACTATCATTGTTGTGTGACGGTGGCTTCAGATAAAGTTGCAAGGCCTTCAACATTCCTGGGGGCTCCATCTTGGTTGTATGATATCAATTTCATTCTCACATTTCCTGACTTTTTAAGTATTTCTTTTTCTGAATTTCTGGCAGTCCCTGGTCCCCAACTCGTCCTGTTAAGCATCACATTTCCTTATCATCATTAAGCAGTGAGCAGGCTTACTGCTGCTTGGCAAAAAAGATCACATCTGGTGTAGGCTATGATGTTGCAACTCTTTTTTTTTCTCTCTTTCTCTTTTCCCTTTGTTTCGTTCATTTGCAGTTGTCCAAGCCATATTATGTTGGAACTCTTCTAAGAATAACTGCAATTTTGAAAGCTTTGACTGTGGGAGGCATTATTTATAGACCTTTGTGGTTTTAAGAGGAAAAAGAAAATCTTCCAAGCAGAGTTCTACTAGGAAGACTGCCCTCACCCCACTTTAGCCAAATACCATCTTCAGCAGGATATTTTCCTATAATTCCTTATAAAAAGTTTCTTTTGAAAATACTGTATTAAATGAACTCCCTGTTTCTAAACTAACTCTTTCTTACCCACTGTATAAAGTTTATATACATATTAACAGATTATGAATTTGGCCTTTAGAAGTACAACTTTTTAGGAACTGTGTTGGCCTTACTATCAGAGACCCATCTTTAAAGACTTTGGTACATAAGTGGTCATTTTCTGGTCACAGAAATCCAAGTCTCTTTGCTCCACAAGTCAGAGATGCTCCTTCTTAATAGTGTGTTGCACTTTTTGTAGCCTCTATTACCAAGGTCATTTCATAATGCAACCATTCCACCAAATTCTAAGAAGCAAAAAGGAAAAAAAGATAAAAGGACTCAGGAGCTAAATTAGCTTTATACTGAACATAACCAGAAGTCCTACCTATAACTCTGACAGATGAGTCAGACATGGTCGTATGGCCACTCCAGCTGCAAAAGAGGCTGTACATTGCCATTTCCTTTATACGGCGGGATTCTCCATCCCCAAGGAGGACAACACTGGGTATTGGGTGGGCATCTCTCTTCCATATTATTTTCCCAGATTTCATTTTTCCCAGCAGTCTCCTCTTTGGACTCCTGAGAAGCTCTGTGCTTGAAGTTAAACATAAAATACGGAAAGGAACAGTCCCTAAATCCATGTGCATAAAAGTGTTCAATTAAATAAATAATTATACTTGTACATGGTAGAGTCCTAATTAAAACTATAGTAAGACCAGTTTCTTAGGGTAATAATGACTCAGTTGTTATTTTGCCATTCAGGCAAAGGGAAACATAAGAGAAACAAATGAGGAGTTTTGAGAGAAATTCTCAAACTAAAGAGAAATGAAAGAAGCTTTGAACAACTTCTAAATTAAAAAAATATGTAAATAACCATATATTATGCTAGCTAGCTTTTAGAGTTTTGCATTCCCTTATTTTATAGTGAAAACAAAATGCATTTGGGAGAAACGGTAGCACAGAAGTAATTTTTTTTAAATGCCTCACTTTTCCACAAAGTCAAAGAAGCAATAGAATATTTAGAATCAAGTCACACTATATATCAAACCACACTATATATCCTTCTGTATTCATTTCCTACTGCTGCTTTAACATCAATACAAACTGCAGTTTAATTGTGTTTTATTTTTTATAAAATAAAAAAATTCTTTGAAAAGAATATAAACTTATTATCATACAGTCCTGAAGAGAAGTGTGAAATAAGTTTCACTAGGCAAAACTCAAGATATTGGCAGGCATGAATTTCTGGAAGCTCTGTGCCCTTTGCTTTTCTAGCTTTCAGACTCTCTCACCATTTCTTAGCTGATACACAGTGTATGGCCCTTCTCTTCTACCTCCATTGTCACATCACCTCTCTAGAACCCTCACAGTCCTGATAAGGACCTTTGTGATTACACTAGACCCACTAGTATAGTCCAGAAAAGTTTCCCAATCTCATTCCTAAATTGATCACATCTGCAAAGTCTTCTTTGCTATGTGAAGTAACATAGTCACAATTTCCAGGGATTAGGACACGGCATCTTTGGAAGAATTATTTACCCTATCATACTGGTAAAATAGAATATTTTAAAAAGCACGTCAATGTCTGATCTTAACAGAATGATGTCAGAGTTAATTATTGCTGCTTTCATGTCATCTTGGTCTAATTTAGAGTCAAAATAAGGAAAGTTGATACTAACTAGGTGGAGAACATATTTTCTCTTCTACTGTTTATTAGTACTTTTAATTGCAAAAGCCTTAGTCTAAAATTTTCCTAAGAATAGTCTCCCATATGCCTGTGAAGTCTTATTCTTTTATAACCTTCTTTTTCATTTATTTTCAGAAAAACAAGACAACAATGCAAGAATTGAAACTATAAAGTATCTTGTACAAAAACTCCCTTCACCAAATCGTGACACCATGAAAGTTCTCTTTGGACATCTCACTAAGTAAGTTTTGAGGGCTCCTGGGTCTGTCAAATTACAGTCTTTTCCAAATGAGCAATCTTTCACTTTCAATTTCTAAGACAAGAGTTTCCAAATAGAGCCATCTCATAATTTTCCCCATAGCTGAAAGTCTTCTTCCACCAGAAGCTAGAAAATGTAGAAGGCTGCAACGTGAGATCCTGCAACAGGAGCTTCTGGAAGACTGTTTTTCCTGGTCTTTTCAAAAAGCAGGTTTTGCTTTAACAAGCAGATTTTTATTGACTGTCAAAACCATCACCTAAGATGGTTCATCTTGAATTTGTTGTCTAATATCATGGAAAGAACGTGAAATGATTCAGACATGCGTTCAGAGCCAGCTTCACTGTGTACCAAAGTTTCTTAAACTTTATGTAATACAGTTTTCTTATCTATACATGTTGGTTCAGGTCGACAAAGTGCTAGTCAGGTAAAAAACTAAGAGGGGAGTATTCCAAGTAGAGCAGGGCAAATATAAAAACTCAAAGACTCGAAGAGTACACGTTTGGCCAGGGAAGTTAACTAGTGAGCAGGGAGTGGAGACAGCACCTCAGGTTGTAGACATTAAGCCAATGTCAGATCACATAAAAGCTGTCACTGGCCAGTGAGAAATCCAGATTTCATCACGTTCACTTGTCACATGACCTTTATTCTTGTCTTGTCTATTCTCTACATACAAGGAGGAACTACTGAAAAGTACTAAAATGAGGGACTGGAAAAGATTACTCTGACTGCTGAGTAGAACACACACTGAAAATGTGATAGTGATCTATTAGCAGGAAATTCTACTAGTCCAGGTAGCAGATAGTAGTGGCTTGTAAGCAGCCCTTAGAAATGAGTGAAGATTTCATAGAGGCAGATTATATTGGGTTTACTGCTGTTTAGGATATGGTGGGGAAAGGAAAGGTGAAAAAACTGTGCAACCCAAATTTCTGCTTGGGCAAGTGAAGAAATGATCATAACACACACAGAGATAGGTAAAATGGGAAGAACAGGAAGAGAAGGTTTGAGATCTCTATTTTGGACATGTTAGGCCTGCAGAGACTTACTTACCTTCTGTTAGCAGCTTCTTCAGATAAGGCACAATGCAATACAAGAAGTGAGATTTCAGCTTTCATCTTATATGCATAATAATGGTGAAGCACTATTCACAAGATAGTGAACCGAAATAACAGTTTTGCGTTTTGAGGTTGTTTTTAATCACCTTAGTCATCTCTTTCTCAGGATGAGTCATTTCTCCACATTATTCAATGAATCCATTACATGATTTTTAACTGGTGAATGTAATACATGCAATTACTAAAAAATAAGCAATAGCAATGCATATACATTAAAAGTGAAATTTATCTACTAGACATTCTTAGTTTGTTGAGCCAAAAGAACTAACTTGTTTTAATGATTCCTTCCAGACCTATTTCTAAATACATGCAAACATATGTGTGCATGGTCATTTTCAGTGCTAAAGAACTCCTACTAAAATATTATTCTTTAACTACTTTACCTTCCATTTTATTCAATAGGCTCGCCTTGCTCATTTTAATGATCATAATATTTCCTGGTATAGATACTCTATAACCTTCTAAACTAGTCACTACAATTGAGAATTTGTTTTAATCTAATGTATAATTTTAGTTTTCCTCTTACTTTACCTTTACAAAAGAGCATTGTCTCAAAACTGAGAACATCTCTTATTGGTGGATTATCCCTCCTTGCTGTGTCCACACCAGCTACAGCAAGCAACCCCAGGTTTCAATGAAAGGATTTCATGTTTTAGAGAAATGGTGAGAGATATAGAGTCAAACCCTGTTCTCCACTTACTCCTACTATGATCTCAGGCAAGCGAAATTGGATTAAATAGTATCATCCATATCCTGTGGTTATGAACATTAAATGAGATAATGCATATAAAATGTCTGGCATGAGATAAGCATTTCTTCAATGTTAATGCATCTCCCTCTGGATTCCTACACACCGTGAAAGAGGTTTCAAATTACAAGTAAATACTGAAGTTATCTCAGTAACTTTAACTGGACAAAGCCATAAAACAAGTGGAAAAGGATAGCCTTTAACATTATGTAATACCTCGTCTTAGCCCTCTCAAGAAATATCCATTACTCTGCCTCACTTGTTCCTTGTTTTTTCAAGTGAAGGAATAGTTATAAAATGAAAAACCTGAGAGCTAAATAACTTCCAAAACACACACACACACACACACACACACACACACACACACACACAGCTATACAGGTGAGAACCTACCAGGAACAAACCTTCAAAAGATAAACTTTCATTGGAATGTTTTCTTTTTCATGATGTCTATCACACATTTTGGTCCTTATTTAAAGTGAGAATAAGAACTAGGGTGGGGAGAGGGGAAAGGGAGGAAGGGAAAAGGAAAAAGAATGAGAAAAGAAGGAAAAATAGAAACAAAGCTTTTGTGAATAAGGAGGGGAAGAGAGGCTCAAGAAAGGGAAGGGGAATGGGAAAAAAAAGAGGAATCAAGATATATCATGCCCCATGATGAATGTGATCACTGTGTAGGTCTAAAATGTACCAATAAACAATTAATTAAAAATGAATTTTTCATGTCCATATCACACATTCGCTGATATCAATTAATTCTAGCTCATGTTTCTTATACCTTAATTAATTTCCTAACTTTGAGAGAATTTTCATTTAACATGATAGAGATAAGATTTTAAAAACTAAGATTTAAGATCACAGCATTTTTCTATATCACCTCATAATATTCTTATTTTAAGATTTATCATTATAGATGAGGAAAAAAGTGTTACTTACCAGCTACCAACCTTTCTTGGGTGGTGTCACCGTATATCACCTTGTACCAATTTATAAACTGAATTTAATTATGAAAAGTATATATATATGATTATATCTTGTTAAGCAATTTCTTCTTCTAAGTTTTTGATAAACAGCCAGTCGTGGCATGTCATCAAAGCTTGAGAAGACTAAATAAGAAGACTGTTTAACTAGAATTTAAATATATTCATGTTTGAAAGAATCATTAGAATGTTTTCCTTAGTCTTGATGCATTTGGTAGTTCTTCAGAAAATCTACCATCAACACTTGTGTGTAGTGTTTATTCCACATTGTTTCAAATATATATATTTTGAAGTTTGTTTAGTGAGGGTCAGGAAATGTAATGAAGTGCCAAAAATTCCACTTGACCTGTGTACACTACAGTCAACAGAATAAAACTCCATTTTTGCCAAGTTCTGAGTTAAACATTCTTCTCAGAATAGAAGAATTATCAACAAGGACAACTTCATACAACACAGTTGGACTAGAAGATGTGTCTAAGTCCTGTACACAAAAGCCAGAGCTTTTAAGGATAAGATTGTACAGTAGTTGAACAGGCTAAGTAGTATAAATGCCCAGAGTCCTAATTCTTAATCAGTCTCAAGGTCAAGTTCTATGCTTCCACTATCCTAGTTGAGACCAGTAATTCCAAATAAGTTCTCATCTCAAAATGCTAGCAATTGAAATCTATATTTATGTCTACTTTTACAAATTGAAATTATACTGCTAGGCCTTGGAAGGTCTGTAGTACCTTCTAAATCATCAAATAAATGGGAAGTTCTACCTAGATAAAATATGTGTCTGCTGTATTTTCTTTCTTTGGAAAGGCAAGAAGGCAGAGAGAAGAGTTTGTAGAAAATAGTGGAATATGCTGATGGATACTAGCTAAAGGTTGAAAGCCAGCTAAAGAAGTTGAATAACAAAGAAGAAAACACTTGAACTTTAAGCAACAGTTATATGATGCACTGATTGTTTATAAAGCAGTATCTTATCAACAGCATGGAGAGGGAAAGAAAGAGGAGGAAAGAAATCCAAAAGACCTCATAGAAGTTGCAGTTGGATTGGATTGATGGAAAATGAACACAAATAAATTCTTTACATTTTGAGATTTCTCTAGGGCAGTGATCTAATCATTTTTATTTCTTTAATTTCTGTATTCCCCATACCCAGCTAGCCATAGAGATGTCTGAAATTTCAGTGCTCGATAATTGTGAAAATTCTCTGTGCAACAAAAAACCAAAAGATGATATTGTTTAAGAAAGTTACCTTTCTCTTTCTACTAAGTGTGGGTAGAGAGACAGGAAGATGAGATTATAGAAAAATTAATGAAATAGGCTAATATTATTTTGGCATATATGATTTAAAAGTGCCTTCCATGTGCTACTGTTGAAGTATATTAGTAAGCATATTTAGTAGAGCCATTATAGGCAATATATCTCAATAATAAAGGCATATTATGTTTTGAATGAGTAATATTAGTCTTTCTAGTCTATACTAAGTAACAGAAAGCAAAAGTCTGTTCAGATCATATTGTTTATGGTAAGACTATTGCCCTAGTGGAAACTTGGATGATCTGAGTACCCAGGTATAAGAGAAGAGTTATGTGCAACATTGTAGGTTACACTGACTTAGTGGCATGTAGCTTACTTATAGGTTTGGGGGAAATGTATGTTAACGTGAATAAAATTAGGGATATAATATTTTACCTTTTCAGAATATAATTCTAAATATGTGGGAAAAGTTGTGCATATGGAAAGGTTGTAAAAACATTTGCTCAAAGTTAACATTTCTCTCATTGAGTTTTTGAATTACAAGAGGTTTCTCATGTGCTTCCTTTCTGCCCCTAACTAAGTATAGAAGGAGACAGTGAGGTTAAGAGAACAAAAAGAATAGGCTTCGAAGTTAGGCAGACCTGAATGTGAGTCTTGGCTCTTCCATTTAATGGAAGTCTTGGCCAGTGTTTTTGCATTTTCTCATCTGCAAAATGGAGATCATAATTGAAGCTATGTATTCCTTTAGTAAGGAATAGATGAATAATGCTTTCAAAAAGACATCTATATTACCCAACGCATAAAGGTGCTAAGTAAACTTTATGCATCTATAGGTGTATTTTATAGTAATGTAAATATAAAATACTTCAGTGAAATAAATATGGGAGGATTGATGACATGACACAGAGTGAAATTACTGTCAAATTTCCTGGTTTCTAGCAAAGTCTTTAGCCCACCTCTGAATCTTTTTCCAAAACTTGAGCTTTCCTTTCTCCACTGCCTCAGCCTATTTCAGAGTCCCAGGTAGGCCGTTTCCATCTTTGGCAAGCTCATTCCTGGCACCAACCCTGTTCCATCACAACTCCCTCCCAACCCAGCTGACACACTATTCCATGTTCTTGAGTCCAGTTCTTTTCATATTCCAGATTCTGGCTTGCTGGCATCATGGCTACCTTATCCTGAGGCAGATGTGAGGATGCTGGAGCTGACACAAGTCTTCCTTTGCCTCTTATCAAAAACCAGCCCTGTTACAGAAGTTTCATAGGGACAGTTCTCTTGCTTTGCTATCTAACTTATAGACATAATTCTCACAATAAGACTATCCTGCCATGCAGGAAAAAAAGCATCGACTGTAGATATTTCAGAAGTGAATTATTTTTTTATATCAAACAAGGTTATATGCCAACATCTTAAGTTTAAAAGGAAGCATGTCTCACACAATGGCATGAACATTGTGCTTATAATTCAAAGGACCATGAGATATTTGCAGATAGTAGGGCCCTACCTTGTACCTCACTCACTAGTGTAAACAACTCGACCAACTATATACCCACTCAGGTCTGGCATGGTCCTTTTGAAGTACAGAACTGGAATCCCTGTTGCCATTACTATTAGTAAAATATTTGAACTATTGCTGAAGTCTTTTTCCACATTTTTACCTTCCAAGATAAAAATAACACATAATAATTACAGAAAATTTAGAAAATAAATACTATACTTTTTCCACAGAGTGAAATTGAACTACTTAGCCAGATTTACTTTGTGGTATGCATTTGGGAAGCCAAAACAATCTCAAGTTTTTAAAGGAGGAAAACACAAAAGAATACTCAATTTCCATGAATGTATACATTATTTAAAGATAGTAAAAATGATTTACAAATGTGTGGCTTTTAAAGATGACTTACAGTACTAGAAGTGTATCTCAGTGGCAAAGCATAGTACATACATGATGCCCAGGGTTTGATCAGATAGATACATAGGTAGATAGATGATAGATAGATAGATAGATAGATGATAGATAGATAGACAGACAGATAGATAGCACTTATGAAATAATAAGCATGCATGGATTTTTTAAAATATGCTTAGAAAAATATATGTGCTATATTTTAGGTTCTTGTAGGAGACTTATAAGTTGTAAAATAAGTGTAAATGAGAGTTAAAGATTACTTTTTTGTATTGACTAAGAAAATCAGCCAGCTGTTCATAGAATTCCAAGGTGAAAAAATGATATGGCTGGATAGACAAATCTCATGGAAGCATGCCAGTCGAATGCTTCACTGAAAAGAGAAACAGTTGAGTTGTGGCTATTTTGCGAGAGTAAACCGATATTTAAAGCTTCTCTGTGGTCTTCATGGATATTAAGTAAAATTTTCTACAAAAGCATGTCAGAGGAAGCTTAAATGATGATGATCTAGAAATATAAGAGTTGTGTGAGGGACCAATCGCAATCAAATAAATCATCCACTCTGTCCTTAAAATGGCACTGGGGCATCTTGACTGGAGGGATGCAGATGAGGCATGGTTAAAGTATGAACTTCAAAGCCCGAAAGACCTCACCCTTCTCTAGGTCAGCAAGAGCAGTGGTGGGTGAGGCTCTCTGCTGCCCATCCAAGCCTCTGAATGCTCAGGTCTGGTGTGCTTTGGAGCAGGGTGTGTTTTTCTGCTCTGTCTTCTGGCACTGTACTCTTTTTCTGTACACTTTGGTCTTTCACCCAACCACAATACCTGATATCCAAAGACTTGAAAACCATGGGTATTTTTACTGGAAATTGAGAGATGTGTGCAAATTGTTATTCATTCTCATTCTTGCCGTCTCTCTCTCTTTCTCCCTCTCACTTCCTTTACCCCCTAAGGGGAAGAGTTGCAAGTTGTTTGAAACAAGCCAGAAGCTTAATAGCTCCTTTGCTTGTGTGTTTGAAATGACACCCTCATCACTTTGAAGAGCTAATGTACTTCCTATGGGTCTGAAATTCCTCAACTGGACTCCTGTGGCAGAATTTGGCCTGGTAGTTAAGAAAATTAATTACTCTGATCACAAGGGTGAAGCAATAGTTCCCAACTCCCCATAGTAATCATTAAAATGTCATCTACTAAGGAGACATCTTGGCACAGGATTTATAAGGTCTGTGAGCTGGGGACTAAGGTTCAATGATCCTTCCCGTGGTGAATCCTTGTTTCAGGAGAAGGCTTTGGGAGATAAGATTTTAAGACTGGAGTGAAACTATTACTTTAGATCTTAAGATTTCACATTTGAATGGTAACATTTACCACTGAATCACAGAAAATGAAAACAAAACAAAACTTAAATAACTACTGTCCCATCTATTATTGTCTTCTTTATCTTTAGTGAAGTTACACTTCCTTGGGATATTTCTTTCATAAGAGGTAAATTTTTCAGGTTGCCTTACCCTTCTGCACTGTGAATCTTGGCCTTTTACCTAACGGAAAGAATTGGGGATTTGGAATTGGAAGATGTAGGCTCAAGTCCCAACCTCAGCATTTAGAAAGTAGACAACATGGAGAAAATTTTTTAAGTCTCCAACCATTCCTTCTGATCATGTATAAAATAAGTCAAATAAATTCACATTTGTGAAAATATGTGTTAACTACAGAGTCCTACATACTAGTTTCTTAAGGAAGTTTTAAGTCGGCTGTATTCTGGGCTTATACAAGATCAGGGCTTAGCCAACTATGGCTCTTAGACTATATACAGACTTCCTTCTTTTTTGTCAATAAAGTTTTATTGGCACATACACACCTATTGTTTTATATATTCCTTGTGAATGCTTGCATACTACAATGGCAAGGGCAAGATACAGAAAACTGAACAAGAACTTATACTACCTGAAGCTTATAATAAAAATTTTCTGACCTCTCACCTCAATGCTAGAGGCATGAAGCACCAAGGAAAACCTAAAATTTAGCTTAGAGAAGGCAAATACAATACACAAGTTACCATTAAAGATGTCAGTTTGGCAGATAGTGTTCCTCTTATGAGCAGAGAATACAGTCATCACGTGGTATCTAAAGGGAACTGGTTCTAGGACCTTCTCCTCACACTCCCATGGTTACCAAAATGCCCAAATTTCCTATATATAGTGATATAATTTTGTATATAATCTAAAACACCCTTTTGTATGCTTTAGATCATCTCTAGATTACTTGTGATATGGAAATAGTGGTCATACTGTAATATTTAGGAAATATGACAAGAAAAACTGTATGTACTTAGCACAAATCAAAAACTTTAATACTATGGATCATCATTTGGTTCAGTCTGCCAATATGGAACCCATACAGAGTATATTGTGTACTCAATGTCAGGAAAACTATTGTGTGATAAAGAAATGGCAGGTCTTCTGAAACGATCAGCATATAAGGAAGCATAAAGAGCCAGTGCAGAATATGTGTCTGCAGTGTTATAGACAAGTTAAGTTGTGAGAAACAAGCTTGTGCCTTGCAAAGGACTTGAATTCTTTTCTGTAGACATCAGGAAAATCATTGAATGATCTGAAGTGGGAAGGAAAAGTGATAAATTTGTATTTATGAAGATCTGTGAGTGTTGTAGTCAGTGCTTGCAAGGAGAACAATTACATACAGGACCCATAATTTATAGTATTATTTATAATGATCACCCAAGGAATCAAATACAAAGAAAGTATAGGAAATCTGTCCACAACATTAAAGATCTACAAAGTACAGTCAAGGGCCTGGATCCTACGGCAATAACCTACATGAGTTCAGCTGAAAAACTAGGGCCCATGACAATGACTCATGCAAGTCTATCTCATGAAATTGTGCTGGAAAGGCCCAATGGTCAGCAGCGAAGCTAGAAAGTCTGTGCCAGGAGGGTGAACAATCTTTGCCCATAGGTTGAGTGTTCTGCAGTACAGCCAAGAAGTGACACTCAAAATAAAGACTAGGGCTCCCCCAAAAAGTATGACAGCCATCCTCAGTGACAATGAGGTCCCTAGATCTTCCATCAATGAGAACAGCCAACTTTATATCAGGAAGCCAGTGTGACAAACTTCTCCAGGAGATTGAACAGCACACATCTTCCCCTCCGGAGCCAGGAAGTGATGCTCAAAGGACGGACCAGAGCTCCCCCAAAGTGAATGAGAGCCATTCTCAGCAACAAGCTCCCAAGCCCCTCTGATAATAATAGCCAAGTTCTTATCAGGGAGGCCAGCAGGACCACCTCCTCCAGAAGAACCAAGAACTCCAAAAGAACAACATTTGGAGAACCTACAGTGTTTCTCTCTTGCTCTCCACATCTCCTTTTTCATGCTGGCAGCAGTCCTCAGGGGGGCCATTCATGCTCAGCACCACACTGATTCACTTCAGCTGGTGTCTAAGTTGACCACCAGTTACCAGTCCACTAGAGAAAGTAAACAGGAGTGCTTCCAAGACGCCTATATAACAGTCCAAACTAGATATCCTAAACTAAGCGAGTGGTGAGAATAAGGAAAATGGATGAACACGGGACTTACTGTGGGGGTAGAGTCTGCAGGACAAACAGTGTGCACAAGGAGGGTAGAGGAAGGAGCTTTTAATGGCTCACAGGTTTTGAATTAGTTCAAAGAGTGATACCTATAACTCACGCACAGGAAAGGACCAAATTTGCAGGCATGACACATGCTAAAACTCTTAGAACAAAATGCAATTTGTTCATTGTTTATATTTTATTAATGAAGTCTGACAAAGGATAAGAAACATATATTGGAAGTACAGGAAAGTTGAGATCTAGCTATAAATTTGAGAGCTGCCAGGGATATAGCTCAGTGGCACAGTGCCTATATGGCAGGTGTGTGGTCCTGAGTTTGTTTCCCGGAATCAAAAAAACAAATAAAAATTGTGATCGTCAGTTTAAAGATGGTAGTGGGATAAGGTTATCATGTTAGTCAACTTTGTCATCACTAAGACACAATACCAGCCACCCACATTTTAAAGGAAGAGAAATTTCATTTAACTATTAGTTTCAGAGATTCAGTGGTTACTTCAATACTTAATGCAGGATTAAATGGCTGAGGAGCTCACTTGGGTTCCAAAGACAGGGACCTGGAGAGGAGGGACACTCAGCCAGTTAATCCTACATTAACCAGCCAATCTAAGGCAGAAATATCACGGCAGAAAGTGTGGAAAAATAAAAATGCTTATTGCACAGTGGTAGGGGAGCAGAACAACAGGGCCAGAGAAAGATTGATGAGGGACCAACCATATTTAATACCTAATGCCAGGCTTCCATGGCCTACCTGGTGGCATCTTCTACTAATCTTCTAGCCCTTTTTTAATCCAATCTAGTTGACATATCAAGATTAAAAGTCACAGTCATGAGTAACAACATAGGATAATGTGAAGAGAGTTGAGAACAAATCCCTAAGGACTTCTAAAGTTGAAGAGGTGATCAGAGGAAGAGATACCACAAAGCATTCTGAAGTGGCAGGAATACTACTAGAGAAATATGTAGCAAGTACACAAATATTGTGTTTTGTGATTAAAACAATTCCACTACAAAGGAGGCCTAAAAAATTCTCATTATAATAGAACACTGGGAGATTTCTAGCTATGACCAGTTACTATTCTTGTATGAATTCTTCTGTTTTTAGATATTCAATATATTTTGTAGAATAAACCAAATCACATGACTTTATTAAATAATATAATGATAATATAACAGTGAATAAGTGGGTTGCAGGCAAAATCAACTTAAGCTTGGAATATTAGACAATGTGTTTGTGACTATGGGAATGTTTCATTTTGAGGATACTGCTAATAAATTGTTCTCAGTTATGTCTGCGTTCATCTGATCTTTCTTTTTTCATCATGAGGGAAAAGAAGAGCAATTCTCTTATAATTATTAGAGCTCAATATTAACAATGAGGCTCCATGTTAATGGCACACAGTGCAATAAACTAAAGAGGCTGAGGGAACATTAGTCAGGATACCTGTGAGTCCCCATCAGTAACTTGGCATCTGTTAGAGCAGTCACCTCTGCATGGTAAGATTGCCAGTACTTTTTGTTTTTATTATTTAGAATTAGTAATGGGTCTTGGAATACAAAATTTAGTTTTACATCTTTTTTCTTCATTTCACTACTAAACAAAAGAACCTTTAGTACTAGATCAACTCCAATCTCTTTATTCATCATTTGTTCCAGATCCAGTAAAATTTCATGTTCTCGTAATTACTTAGTATCAATTGATGCAAAAAATAAAAACACATTAAATTAAATAGATTAAGAAGAAGAAAAGCACCTTGATTACAAAAGCTTGCCCTCTCCTTTCAAATATGCAAAGAAATGTTGTTCCCCTGCTTGTAGAGCAGAGACACACAGCAGACTTCAAAGTGGAAGGGGAAAAAAAAATCAACCAGACCTCAAGTCACCTGATTTCCAGTCCTCTCAACCACACTTAGCTTTCTTGCCAATACTAATACTCAGTTGTGTTTTCTGGGAAGAAGGAATAGTAACACAAAGAGTGAGAAGGATAAGTCAACTGTGATACAAGAACAGGCCCGTCTCTCCAATTCCCGTTGTTATTGAACACCAGGTATCATCCCAGCTTGTAAAATCAAACTACCTAATTACCCTAACCAACCAGTAAATTCTCATATTCATGTTAAAGGTTTTCTATAAGAGTATCTGCCTCCACCCTTTTCTTTATTACATTGCTTTTCATTTTAAAAGTACTGTGGGGCGGGGGGGGAGGAACACTGTGGAAAGTTTCATCTTTAAAGGTTCTTTCTAAAAACAAACTCCCGGTCAGTTTGTATGTGCATGTATTTGCACACTTAGAAAAAGCTTTTTTTTTTTTTAAAGGTAAGGAAGGCTCTGCCTTTTGCCACCTTTTTTCTTTAAATGGAAAGCACTGAACCCAGATGCCCAGCCACGGAAGACATTCTTCCAGAAGTAGCATCTGGCTTCCTGGCAAGCCCTTCCGGCAAGTTGTTTGGGGAGTGTGCTGTTGTCTCTGGATCTGTCACGTGTATCAGATACCATGGCCTCTCTGGCTGGCATGTCCAGGCAGCTGCCAATTCCTTCTGCTTCACCTTTCATTCTGAGAATCAGTGCCCTCATTTTCATGTCTTACTGGACTTGTTTTTCTCCCTACTGTCCACACGAATTCCAGGACAAACCTAATTCCTCATAGCTTTCTGCCTATCAACTTCATCTCCAGGTCCCTGTCTTTTGAACCCAAGTGAGCTCTTCAGCCATTTAATCCTACATTAAAATAGGTGACTTTTATTAATTTTCCTTTGTCACTTTTTATCAGCAAAGCTCCTTGTAAACTATGGGCTTGTTCCCTGAAAAGAAAAACACAACATTCCATCCGAGTAATGTATTCTGGTCTGTATACAAGACATGTAAGTATTCTTGACATTTGTGTATTATTTAGTTAAGTCATATTGGCTCCCCACATCCTTGCCACACCAGGAACAAAAGATTATCCGAGGATTGGAAAAGATAAGACAACACTGCATTTTGTCGAGGCAGTGAGGCATTTACAAATAGCACTCACTTTAGCAAACTAAATTCTTTAAAGTAGCTTCCTTTCTTTTACCTGTTAATATAGTTTCTAATTGTGAAGGATTTTGTGGGGTTTTTTTAATGGATAATTGTTAAGAACACAGAGTCCAATGGTAGCCCACGCAAGAGGAAGCAATGACAAGGTGCTGACAAGTCCAGCAGCAGTACCCAGAATGCAGAGGAGAAAGCAGAAATTAGAGCTGCAGGGTGACATCCAGGAATAGTTAACACGGGGTAGCTGCAAATTTCCATGTCGCTGTTTTTTTTTCCTTATGCAAGAAAAAGTGTAGATTATATATGATATTTCAGATCTCAAGACTGTCATGCATAAGCTGAGAAAAGACTGGACTTTAGCAATGGACAAGAGAGAATATCAGCAATAAATCATAATTTGTGGTCAGGAGCAGGCTTTCCTCACATTTGGCTTTGGAATGTTGAAGTCTCTGGGGACATAAAAAGGAGTTCAAGGCTGCTTGGATCAGGTCATTGGCCAAAATCTCTATCTATATAACCATGGACTCCAATTAAAGACAAGAATTTGAGTCAACAACATTTTTGATCTGTAATTTCTGCCCAGTATCATTTGTTAATATGAAACAAGGAATTTAAAAATATATGCAGCATTCATAAGCTTTATACTAAATACTGACCTTATATAGAAACTCTTGACTATCATTTCTAGTAATCTCAATATCTTCTGGAACCTACCCACAGTCTTCATAACTAAGCTATTTTCCTGACCTTTTGCCCTGTCTGTCTCTGCCTTTCTTCTCATTGTCGTCATCATCCTCAAATTCTTTCTCTGGTACTTCACTCTGAAAAATTTTCTCAACTTCAGAGCACTGATGCCCTAGCTACACATCCATCCATTTATTATGAAACAAATGCATAAACCATCAAGTATTTATTGTGTGATACATGCTGATCTGAACCTGAAGACAATTTTACTAGGAAAGTAATAAATCCCTTGAGTTTGGGGACCTTGTTAAATACTGACCTCTCTGCCTAAATCTGGGAATAGTTCATCACACCATACCATTCTCAGTCCCAACTTTGTGGTTCTAATATTCCTTTCTTCTAAACAAGTTTGTAGAAACCAGCATATCTTTTATAGACCACCCATTAGACTGAGTAAACTCCTGCTCATCTTCCTTGTCGGTGAGACAAGCGAAACGTTTTGAGATAAAACCATTGCAAGGATAAGTAAGACAAAGGTGCTGATATTCTGGCACTAAAACCATTTTCATTTTTTGCTTCCCATGAATTGGAATACACACCTCTTAATATTTTCCCTTTGTCAATTTTCTTCATTCACTTGTTTATTTCATTCACTGATTTTTAATTGTTTCTTATTGTGTTTAGAATAAGAAAAAGATAAAAGGAATTACCCTAAAGGAATTTTCCTTAATGAATCCATGTCCCTCTGTTCTTGGATTTCAAAGCAGAACAAATTTGCTCACATAGTAAAAAGCCATGCAAAGTGACACTTTACCTACATCTGAACTTTTTTCTCTTTGAATTTCTTTTAGCAATCATTTTACATCTCAGAAAAATTCACCTCCTGAGCACATCTCTTTTCTGGTGAGAAAATAATCCTATCTTGCTCAATCATCTTCTCCCTTTTTTTTAATGTCCAGCTGCCATTCCAATCCTGTAAGCATTTCTCTGGTACTGACCTTGAGTCATCAAAAGGGATTCCATTCTCTCTCTCTCCGGTTGTCTTATTTCTGGTTTAGGGTCAGACATCCCCCACAGAGATAGTGAGGTGCTTTATTGGTAGTTTACCTACTGCACTGTACTTTTCTAACTAGTGAGGAAAGAAAAATAAAATGCATATCCGGTTCTCTCTGACCTCACCCTCCTTTTGCATCATATTGAAGATAACCAATTCCTGGTGTGCCAAGTTCTTAAAGCAATTCTTACTTTCCTAGCAACCATTGGGATTTAATCTCTATCTTGAAGGGAATTTACTCTTCTAGTCAATAGGAAGGCCTATTTTGTGTACCACCTCACTACATTCTTTTTATTCTCTCCATGCCTCCCCAATACACACACCTATAACAAGCTAGGTAAGTCCAGAAGCAGGTGGCTACATAGAGAAGGAGTGGGAGTGGAGGAGATGACTGGAGGGAGATGTTTTGCTCATCCTGAACACTGCCACCTGAAAAACAGTGGCTAATTAGCTGTCTATAGCCATACAACGTAGCAGTTTAGTACAAGAAGTGAACAATATTTTACCTAATTGAAACTACAGAGCAGATTTAGGTAGGCTGAATGCAATTACACAGATTGGAAGTCAGCCAGGACACCGAGGTTAACAATCCCTTCTCACAAAAATCACCACGGGAACTTTAATGACCACAAGTGGTGAGCGCTGCCATCCTGCATCCCATTCTAGAAACTCACCTATCACAGCCCGGGCTCCCTCGGAAGGGCTTAGTGGTGTCCACTAATTGGCAAGGAAAAAAGAGTGCCCTCTATCGACACAGATGTGGCTGTACCATGTGACTAATTCATTATACTAAGGAAGCAAATTTTGGTTTTCTTCTCTTTTTTTATATCAGTACACATTTGCAATACATAACATGACATTTATCATAGATGGAATATCTAGCGGAGGAAACAACACATCTTAATTCTTATTTTTTTCGCCTACTGCTACCCTTCCCATTTCTTCCTGCTCCTTCCATCTCTTAGTCTCTTTTCCATTTGTAGAAGCTCTATTTCTCAGGAAGCATACTGTGAAAGCTAAAGTGCAGAAGCCTCCAGTGATCGAGGACATTGATCATTGAGGGTGTCGAAAACCCGTCAATGGAAACTGGGAGGCTGCCCCTTGCCCTTGGACCTCTGGCCGCTACTTCTGCCCCATGAGCATCCCTGAAAGAAGTTCAGGCTTCTTAAAATTATCTTGCTCATATTTTACATCACCTGGAGATCTGGTTCAAAAATGCAGACTGATTTAGACTTGAGATTCCACATAAAGAGCAAGTTCCCAGAGGATACTGTTTCTGGTCCTGGGGAACCAAACTTTTATAAACCAGCCCCTGCAGGAAAAGGAGAGTTCTGTATGATCACTGAAAGAAGAGGCCAGGCAAAAAGAAAGATGACTTTAAAATGAGATTTGGCATCCGGAATTATCACACTGGTTTCATTTGTTCTGGGGACTAAATGAGTCAGAAACATGGAGAACCCAGAACAAAACTCCAGTCTAAAACCCACTCCTAGAACAGGTTTCACTAAGAAAGAGGGGGAGGAAGCATAATTCATTCAGTCTGAATGTGTTTCATGAATGAGAGACCTACTCTGAGCGGTACATTTTCTACTCATTGGTTAGAGCTGCAGTAGAGGGATGCCCACAGTGATCTCTTACGACTCCCATTAACCAGAATTGTCTGGTTTTTAAGACAAATCAAGAGAAGAATGCAAAACACACATCTTCAAGGCTTAACCCAAGGACAGTAACAGGAATGATAATTTTCCTTATAAGCTTTGTAAAATGAAACCAGAGTTGCAAAAGCATCAGGGAATGGTCCATGTTTAAGCTTATATTATGCAATCATGGTTATTGCTGTGTGCTACTGAGACTTTTGTGATAAAGCCTGAATATACTATTAAGTACTCCTAATTGTTGACTGGATTAATGATTATATTATTTAGTTATTTCTTGTGTGCTTTTTACACTAATGCCCCTACTTATTTTGTGACTTCTTAATGAGAGAATCCATTTTAGTTGTTTGAGATAAAACATGCATACATATATACACATACTTAAAGAGCAAGACCTAGTTAACCCCTGATAGAAACAGTATGGTTTCTTCCATTTATACATATTGTAAACATACTATAAGCTAGAAATGGATGAAGTTTCAATGTACACTTATCCTTATGTAGACCTTATCAGTTTAGCTGCAAAAATGCTATTATTTGTCAGTGATACATAAATTTAGGATATCTTTCAAAACATATCACTTGCAGTCTAAAACTGGCATAGCACAGTCAAGTACCTATGCAAGAAGAATATAAGAAAAACTCAACAGGGTCTTTGGGCTCCCTGTTTTGTGTTCCATACCCTACTAGAAAAAGTGGAGAAGACAAAAGAGGTATAAAGTAAAACATCTAAGGATCTGTCTTTACAAAGTACCAATGCAATTTGGAATCAGTCACTTTTAAAAAAGAGTAAAAGATAATTTACTGTTGAACAGTACAGGTAGCTTATGAATCCACTGGAGGAAAAGGGATTAAAATACTTTAGGATACTCCAGTAAAAGGTAGAGATGAGCTTTGGCTTTGAAGCATGGGTGAGATTTGGGATACAGAGAAATGTTCCAGGGGATGACACGAGAAAAGATGACATGAGCCAAGATAGGATCATGAAAAGGAGAGACTGCAGTACAGAGAAGAGCCAGGATATGGGTGGTGGTGTTCAGCCTTAGGAACTGAGGCAGGTTATTGAACCGTTAAAGAATATAAGCTCTGCTTTTATGTTTGTGTTAAGTGTCTCTAACAATTAATGCAAAGGTCATACGTAAAGCAGACCTAGAGATGGAGTGTCTGGAGGAAGAGACAAGGGCAAAACTGGAAGGCCAGCCTTCACCCAGACTAGCTAGAAAGCAATTGTTTCAGTGCTGGCTGTGGAGTCTTTAGGAAGACAGATACACCTACAGGGATGAGTAGGTATGTCCGCAATATTTTCTTGGTTTTTATATATGATGTGTGAGGACTTAGAAAGAGTTTCTAACAGTTCCAGGGTACCCAGCTTGGAGACTGCAGAGAGTGGTCATGCTATCCATAATACTTGCCTATGGGCTCTTAATGAGCACCAACTATGTGCCAGATCTGTTCTAGAAATTTATCATAGATCACTAAAATTAACAAAAATCACCTTGCCCTCATGGAAGTTAAATGAAGCACAAACCATGTAATGTGAACAGATAACTACAACAAATCAACATTCTTAACAAGGCAATGTTACAGAATACTAGAAAGTGACAGCTGCTAAGGAGCCAACAAAGTGGGGCAGAGGAAAAGGATTCACTGGAGCAGAGAAAGAAGAGCAATCCCACTGTAGAATGCTTTGTAAGGAAAATAAGGTCACTGAAGTAGACTTAAATATTTTTGGTAAGGCAGGGCATGAGTGACCAGGACAGCAAAAGTCAATGCAGTGCCAATATCTGAGACTTGAGTGTGGGAGGTCCAGCAAGACAAGGAAGGTAAGGAAGAGCAGCCAGAGAAAGAGCTTGACAAGACTGGATTATATATGACATTAGTAACTGGCATGAGGACTCAGTCTTTCCCTCAAGGTTGAAAAGAAAGGCAGTAAGGAAGCCAGTTGCAGAATCTTGAACAGGAATGACATAAACTGACTTCAGTTTTTCATAGATTCTTGTGCTGAGAGTTCATTCTGGGACAGGAGTGGTGGATACAGGAAAAGCAGTTTGAAAACTACTTAAGTCATCCAGTTATCAATCTAATTAGAAAAGCTTATTTGCAAGTGCAAAGTACTTCATGCATTTGACTCTGACAGGTGGAGAGATTCTAAAAGACTTGCTGCAGGAGGAACTTGACTGTGTGGAAGCTGCCAGGACACTTTTAGACATGTCATTCTATCACTCAGCCATTTCTTTATCATCTTGAGCACAGGATTCTCAACTTACCTTTACTCATGTATGTGCTCATGTATGTATGTATGTATGTATGTGAAATATAACATATGTATAGTCAGCCCTCCACTATCTATATGTTGCACATGCAAAGATTTAATAAACATTAAAAACAATTACATCTATGTTGAATATGTGCAGACTTTTCTTGCCATTACTCCCTACAATATTTATTTGACAACTATTTAAGTAGTACTTGCAATGTATTTGATATTGCAAGTCAACTTCTGATAATCTAAAGTATAGAGGGACATCTGGGTAAATTCTTTCAAATACTATGCTGTTGTATGTAAGAAACTTGAGCATCTTAGAACCAATCTCCTGGGGTTATTCAGGGATGTTTATACTGTTATTGGAGTTTATACTGTTTAATGTGAGTCAAAATTCCAGGGGACTCCAACCCAAACATTTAACCTTGCCCTAAGGTCAGGACACAGAGTAGAAAGAGTACTGGGCCCAGAACCAGAACACTGGAGTTTGCGTTCTTGGTTTATGACTCTGACTATGTCATCTTGAGTAGCACATCTTCTTGAAGGTTTGACTTCCTTATTTATGTGAAAGGACACTGTAATGCCTATAACTCAAAAAAACTTCTATGAAATTCACAATTACCTGTGAATACAAGCCCATTTTACACTTTAGTTAGGTTTTTTAGTGCCTCCCCTAAGCTTCTATTGCAATCACAGAATGCTTTCTATCCTAACTGCTATAAAATCATAATTGTTCCCCATGTGTAGGGTAACCTTAATTTTTGGAGGACAGAAATGACTGCTTTTGTATACCATAATAACCTATGTAACTAGTAGGGATTAAAGCAATAGTAAGTATTTAAGGTATCATTTTAGCAAGTGGATAAGTTAAAGGACGATATTAGAGGAGGAAACATAGATTTGAGAATTAGCTTTTAAGAGTAAATATTTCAAACTACAAACAAGGATGCATTCACTAAGGTAGTTCAGAATCCTAGGGGAATTAAACTCAACTTAGTAGGACAAGCACAGCAAGAATCACTAATTAGCAAAGCAGAAAAAATTAGAAAGTAAGCAGATAAATCAGAATCATCATCAATATTATAAAATCTTGAAGAATATCATCAAATACTACTATTCAAGATAACTTCCTCTCCAAAAGGATTCAAACAAATTTCAATTAGCTGCCAGTCAGGGATGTCTAATAACCATTCATTTATCTAATAACCACACTCTAGCACAGAGATAACTCAAGTTCCTAATGAGAGATTCAAGATTCAAAAGTTCCTTGTGAATTATCAAAGGATGATAATTTGATGTCAGTTGTAATTTTAATATTAATTGTGTTGTTTGATTACTGCTAATCCATATATGATAATAAATGTTTTTAACCAGAACATTTGCTTAATCAGAACCTTCTATACCCCATCTAAGTCAAAGAAGTTTCACTAGCAATGTGGGAAAAAATTGCATGCAAGACCATTTTCCCCCAGTCTGTTCCTTAAGTGCATACTCACAAGCCAATCTTGCAACATACCTAGCCAATAATCTCTACCTCCTCTCCAAAGCCCACTGTGTGTCTTTTTAACTGTCATTTTGGAATTTACCTGCAAACATCAACAATTTGCCAAGGTGAAATATGGCCTGTGGAGAAGATACCATATTCAATGCCTATCTGGAGAAAACAACTCAGTTCTTTTAATTCAGTATGACTTTAACATTTTTTTTTTCAACAATGTCACAATTTTGCTCTGGGGATTTAGCTCAGTGGCATAGCGCCTGCGTGGCAAGTATGAGGTCATGAGTTCGATCCCCAGTACCGCAAAACAAAACAAAAAAACCAACCAACAAACAAACAAAAAAAAGAAACACAATGTCACAATTTGAAGATGACAAGTTATTGCTAGGAATACCAGCCTTTAGGCGATGAAGAGTTAATATCAGAAAGTTCCGTCCCCGTGCCCTGTGCTCTTGTCTCCTTATCTCAACCCCTTCCTTTCCTGTCTTACCACAAAATGAATAATGCCTTAGACATAGTTTTTGCAATGCTAATATTTGAATAGTAAAAGATACCTTAAGACCTTCATCAAGATTTTTTAAGGCCTCATTTAATGTCAGTGTCAAGGTTCTGTGAGAAATAATTAATAGAACAAAACAAGGTCTATGTGCCCATCGATTGCCAGGGAATTTATGCAGGTAACTCATTAATGCTGGAGGAGGTTCTGCATGTAAATCCCGGAGCCTCGATAGAGAAATTGGACCCAGTGATTCTTCTCCCCCTATAAAAAACACAAACAATGACAAGTATAAAAGCAGATAACCTGAGTATCCACACAAACAACTATATGGATTGTAAAAGTTTTCCATTTCCATCCTGTCACCTCTTCTTTTCACATGTATAAAAGATGGGACAATTATTTCAAAAGACCTACACATATAAATCAACACAGTTTTGCTGTGGGAAGACGGGATGTTTAAGGCATTTAATATTTCAGCATCCCCAGATTAGCACCAGGATCCATTTCGCTTTGTGGTCAAGTGTATGATTAGCACTGTGACAGGATATTGGCCATTTTCGTAGGAAGATCTGCAAATCCTAGTAAACAAATACCAGTTGGAAAAATTAAGAACAAGTCTGTGGACTGGAATGCACCATACTTGTAATGGGAACAAAAAGCTGGCAATCAAATCTAAAGAAAAAGCTAAATCACAGCAGAATGACCTACTTTAAGGCGTCTGCCAAAGAGGCAGTGTTTTTAGACAGCTCTTCTGAAGTAGCATCTTTCTGTCTATGCCATCTGCAGATTTATTACTCTGCTTGAAAAAAAACAACCAAAAAAAAAAAAAACCCAGCCCTGTTTGAATGATACTAAGAGCCTGGTCTACAGGAAAGATTCCAGTATTGTGGTACCACACCCACACCTACTGATGTGGGCCAAGGTTTTGCTTTAGAGGCACCTAATTAAGAAACCCTGACTCATTTACATGGAGACGTTTGATCTAAATTACACTCCAAACCGCACCAAATTGGGAGCATCTGTGAATGTGAAATGTTTGTTCCCTGTGACGGCTAGAACAGGGCCAGCTCTGGACGGCACATGTTCAAGTGACGAAAAATATTTCACATGTAGCGTACTTCTGAGACCCACTTTTCCACTAATAATTCATAGTGAGCCTAACCAGTATCTGTACTTTTACAATTATTTCAGGCTGTGAAAAATTATGTCACTATTTTTTTTTTCTACAGCTAGAAAGAGGTTGAAGACCACCCACCTTGCTGTCATTGATATAAGGCCTTAAGTACAGCCAATAGTAAAAGGGCAAAGCTGGATAAAGTAGAAACTGGTCATTATATATATTCCAACCTAGGATCCAAAAATATGGAATGGAGAGATCAGAAGGGATTACCTCCTCTCATCTTTGCCTTAACTTCTCCAGCTTGGGTTTTGGGTTCTTCGCAGAGATTTGCCTCCCTGCTCCACAGAGGCTGTTCTTATAGCCAGAAGAGACAGCTCATAAAGGTGAAGATACTGACAGGGTAGAGGTCAATTAGACATCTGTATACAAACCATCTCAGTGCTACAAGGTAAAATGCCTAAGAAAGTAAAAATAAAATATCTCTGCCGTCAAATGCTGTGAACAGTACCCAGCACATAATTCACATAAAAGTGTGTTGTATTTCAAGTATAATAAGCAGAGTTTTAAAGTTACAGTCAACCCAGCACTTTGGCACCTAGTGGCCACTTTACCTTATTAGACCATGGATTACCTGTGTTTTGGGAGTTCAAGAATGAAGAGAAACTTTTAAAAACAATACCAAATTCCTTTGTCTAACAGAAGATATTAATGCATTTATGTGATGCATTGTTTATTGCAGTAGCTAGAATGAGATTTGAATATATTAATATTTTCAGCAGCAGAGCCCAGGGAGCCAGTTAATAACTTATGCATGGATACATAGATACACTTCCGACAGAGGTAAAGGTTTCAGCTCTCATGTTGGTAATACTCAGAGAGATTGAATGAAAGGGGCTGTTCTCCCTGCGTCTTTGTTGTGGGCATGCATTGTGACAGTATGGAGCCAGAGTTCTTCTGGTTGTCTACACAGCCTGGATTCAATAAACTGTTATGTATGCATATTATGACAATGTGGTCAAGGAAACCAGATTTTTTTACTCTGTCTTCAAGTGCCTATGTAGCTTAAATCTGGTGCTTATTTTTCTTGTCCCCATTCAGTATGTTAGCGTATTCATTATTTGACACAGGTTACATTCATTTTATAATTAAAGTTTCAGACTTAGTTGAGAAAGTACTCAGACTGCAGAATGAAAAATATTTATCTTGCTTTATATTATGCTACAAAGTTCAATGTGCATCCAAAATGTGGATAATCCTAGACTGTGTGATAGAACCACCATAACAAAATGCCACAGGCCATGTGACTTAAACAATAGAAATTTATTTTCTCACAATTCTGGAGGCTAGAAATCCAAGGTAGAGGTGCTGACAGAGGAGCTGGTCTCTTCTGAGGCCTCCTCCTTGGCTCACAGATGATTACCTTCTTGCTGCTTCGTCTCACGTGATCTGGCTTCTGTGTTTGTGTGCTCCTGGTTTCTCTCAGGGTGTTGATATTTCCTCTTCTTATGAGGACACAAGTCAGATTGGATTAAGGCCCACCTCAGCAGCCTCATTTTAACTTAATGCCCTGTTTGTTGGTCCTGTCTCTGAACACAGTGACAGCATGAGGCCCCGGGAGTTGGGGCTTCATTTGCAGGATATAAGGGGATAATTCAGCCCATATGTGATGGTCTATTCACATCCAAGCTCCTATGTGTCCCATGCCAAATATATATAGATTAGAGCCTAAAACTAAGCTTAATTAATATTTTTAAGTGTGCGCTACTTTCCTAGTCTTGACTTTCAAGTCATTTCCTCCATCAATAAGAAGTAATAATCCTCATAAGAGTCAAGGGAACAAAAACAGCACAGCTCTTCTCACACCTGCGGCTAGACTGGAAGGAAGCAGGTCCATGTACAGTAAGCCTCACCACAGTGCCAGCCTGAGCTCCACCCTGCCCTCAGGGACCTGGGCTGGAGGCATAAGTGCCTCCTTCTCCATTACTGCCCCTCTCCATTATCTCCAGGAGCAGATAATGCGAGAGATATCACTTTCACAATAAAACATTGCACTTACACCACACCTTTCCACTCAGCATTTCCAAATGCTTTAAAAATCATTATTATTTTTATTATTTATTTGTGGAATCCCAGCAGTCTACTCAGCAGTGGAAATTGCAGTCAAAGCCACAGAGCTATGGTCTCAGTTACACAGACTTAAACCTATGCTCAAATTTCCCTCTTGATGTGCCAGTAAAAAAATCTGAAGGCAGACACATACATGTTACATGCACATGGAGGGAAAAATAAGAAAAGAAATCTCGATCTGAATTGCCCTGCTACTTACTTATGGAGGAAAAAAAGTTAGAAAGGAGTCGTCTGTTAGTGTTATTTCACTAAACTAGAGTGGAACCAAGAAACAAGCAATGTAGTTTTAGATCCTATGCTTCAGAAAATGGAAATTAATCTCCTTAATCAATGGCATCCACAGTAACACTTTTAAAAGGATTACTAAACAATATAGGAAGTAGAAATCTATCATGAGCTGCTTATTGTTCACTGGTCACTATTTCCTGGGTCAGACCTGCTCGACACTGAATTTAATGCACTCTTGCGTCAAGCTGAACCATCTTAGAGAAATTTTCACTGATCAGCCACATTTTCTAACAGACCTGTTGTTCAATCTGCCTTCCTTTTTTCTCAAAGTTTGTATCATTATTGTGTGTCATGCTAACTTCTATTGATACAACTCTAATTCTTTCGATGACTTTTAAAATGTGAATATATTTTGTCCAAGCCTTTAATGCTAGAATCTAGTCCAGTGCTTGTAAAATAGTAAGGACTCATAGTAAGTGAGGTGAATGAATAATAGTTTTTTTTCAGAGTACTCTACAAAGCAATCTCTAAGTGAATTTGATACATCCTGCTTCTTCAGCAAAGTTATAAGGTAAGACTGAACATAACAAAACAGAGATAATTTCAGATGCTGTTTAAAAACCTAAAGATATAATAACTTAGATGCCTTTACATCAAAGTGACCAAATACACTTTTTTAGAATGTATAAATCAAACATTACTTCTACTATTCTTGATTTGAACCAGGGTAAGATTTTATGAAAGAAATGTACCTTTAGGAATTTTGTGATGATGAATGGAACAAACCTAAATAAGTGTTCTGGAACATGGGATGGATCGACAGAGAAATTCTGAAGGTCCACATAAAGGTCAGTGTTTGTGCTTTAGAAACCCAGGGCTGGCAAGGGCGTTGGGGATGTAGAGGAATGGCAGATTACTCGGGCTGCGGTAAGGAGAGGCTTTCGAGAAGGTACACTGATAACCCGAAGAGCTACTTTCAAAATCTGACAGGGATACTGATTGAGAATGTGGTAAGGCAGGAATTCTGAAAATCAGAGCTGATATGGTGCAGCTGAAATGGGATGTTTGTTCAGTCACCTAGTGACTTCTAAAGTCACACAATGTTCCCAGTGCTGAGAATTTAGAAGGGACCAGCAGGCACTTGCAATTGTGTCTCCTGCAGAAAGCACAGGGAGTGAGTCACAAAGGGCATTCCTGTGCTTAGAAATAGGTATGCAATACTTCTTTACCTTCTACCATCTTAAATTAACAGTGTGGAAAGACGATTTGCTATTCTGTACTGTACTACTCTGAGGCTTAAACATCCTGACCCTCTCAAAGGAAGGATGTGGCAAAGCAGAGAACAAAGGGTCTCTTCCAAAAATGAGTAAACAAAGCCACTTGAGAGTCCCTAGTTTTATCTTGAAACCCACCAATTTAGAAACAGGGTTCAAAAGAGAGAAGCACCTGTCTGCCCTAAATTAAAAAAAACAAAAAACCTGCCTTGCACGACATGATTTACATGGCCTGTTGTATTTTGTATTTAGCTTTCATGTGTTCATATTCCAAATGTAGTGCCTCCTTAAGAATGTAACTTTTGAAAAGCAAAAAAAGTAACTGTTGAGTTTGAAACCAGGAAGTAGTAAAGTGGCTTCACAAAGAGACTCATATGGAAGGTTTTTGTTTTGAAAGACTTAAGAAGAGATTGGTTTTGCTTATAGTTCTTTGAATTTCAGTCCCATTAACACCCAGACCACTTCTTTTAAAAAGAAAAGAAAGAAAAAGAAAAGGGAAAGGAAAGGAAAGGAAAGGAAAGGAAAGGAAAGGAAAGGAAAGGAAAGGAAAGGAAAGGAAAGGAAAGGAAAGGAAAGGAAAGGCAAGGCAAGGCAAGGCAAGGCAAGGCAAGGCAAGGCAAGGCAAGGCAAGGCAGGGCAAGGCAAGGCAGAAAAAAGAAAAGAAAGGGTTTTTTTTGGTTTTGTTGTTTGCTTGTTTGTTTGTTTGTTTAGTGGTTCCTGTGTGGAGAATTTCTTGCAGACCTCCCAGGAGTTTAACTAGAGACATTCAAAAGGCAAGTGGAGCTCAGCGGCATAAGCGCCTGCCTTGCAAGCAGGCAGTCGTGAGTTTGATCCCTGGTACCTATAAAAAAAAAAAAAGAAAAAAAAAATATTCCAAAAGGCAAGTGGAGGTGGAGCAGACATGGGGTGCAATAGCTGACCTTTATTCTCATTTTCAAGAAGGAAATAGTATATAGGTTTTTCCCACTAGAAGGGAAGCTGTCTAATCTTGTTTTGAAGATGAGCAAATTTGGGGCTTTCCAGGGTCATATAGCCACTGTGCAGAACCTGTTACCCAAGTTTACTGCTGTTGCAGAAAGAAAATGTGTAAACTGCTTTAAGACACTTGAGCTCCACCGACTAATTATTTGAGGTCACTCAATACAGTTTGAGTCTTTAGCTACTTGGTTTTCACCGGAGTTGATTTTTATCACATAGGCCTCCTTCCTATAAAGCTGTAAGTACTTCCTCTTCGTTGCACGGAAGCTCTGCCGGATGCGCAGACACTAAATCTCATACATGCAAGCTTTGCTCCAGTAAATGAATGAGCTTTTTACTCAGCTTCAGCCATTCCCCAGGTGTCTCCTTCTCTGAGATCCTCCTCACTTACTGTCTCACTGCAGTCCAGGTTCTTCCTGCGCTTTCTGCGAATCCCAGATTGTATGCCATCTTCAGAGGTTCTGGCTCAGTGTCCAGCTTTTTTAAATTCTGCTGATCAGTGATCCGTCTTGTCATATGTGAAGAGCTCTTTGACTACTCTGAATTCATAACTTTTCTTATGAACAGATGTGGCAGTGCATTCAACAATTACACGCACAATATGAATTCCGAGCAAAGGCTATTGTTTTTATTTTTGAATAGACACAATTTACTGAGCACTAAACATATGCCCTATATTTTGCTGAATATTTGAAAATCCACAATCTTGACTTCAACTACAATGTAAAGCATTACAGTTTATATCTAGATGTCCTGCAGTCCAGTGATAAGCACATAGTTAAATGTGATGTCAGGAGAAAAAGCCTGGTTGGAGGAGGTGGGTCATTTGGGATGTGGCCAGGAAGGGTCCCTCCTTGATTGTTCTCTGCTTCCTATTTGCCATACCATGAAAGGTTTCTCTTCTATCATGCCCTTCCACTATGCCTTGAGGGAATTGTGGACTAAAACCTCTACAAACTGTGAGCCAAAATAAATCTCTCTTCCTTTAAATTGTGTGTGTCAGGTATTGTGTCTCATGACAAGAAAGGAATTAACACAAAAGGTAATTATTATTATCTATAAACAGAACCAAAATCCAGCATCCAGAGAGAACACTTTATTTTCTTAATTCGCTCAACTGAAAGGTGATGGAGTCATTTCAAATGCAGGTCTGTCTGAATCCAAAGTTGTTAGGCTGTAAAACTGACTCCCTTCTCAGTGTAGCTTGCACATAAAATGTAGCTTGCACATAAAATCTACTATATATTTATGGGTCTAATAAGTGAAATATATTTTAACATTTTTTTTCCTGTACCAAGAATTGAACTCACAACCTCCTGCTTATCAGGCAAGCATTTGATCTGCTGAGCTAAATCCCCAGCTCTGATAAGTGAAATATAGTAGTCTCCCTTACGTATAGTCTTGGTTTCTGAAGTTTAGCCTCTCTCTCTCTCTCTCTCTCTCTCTCTCTCTCTCTCTCTATATATATATATATATATATATATATATGAAACAATTCTTGAGTTTCTAATTGCACACCATTCTGAGTAGTATAATAGAGTCTCTCAACAACCTGCTCCATCCTGCCCAGGGCATGAATCATCCCTCTGTCTAGCATACTCATGTTCTTTGTACTGTCCACTGCTAGCAACTTAGAACTGTCTTGATCAGATTCATTGTCAAGGTATAGCAGGTAGTACTTGCATTCAAGCAACCTTTGTTTTACTTAACAATGGTCAAGCCCAAGATCATAATGTAAAGGAGACATCAGGTCATAAAACATGGGAGGACAGATTGACCGTAGTATTGTGTGGTAGCACTGTAGGCTAATAGAAGGGGAAAAAGTATAGTCTATATAAAGCCAGGTTTTATCTGTATGTTCAGGCATCCACTGGGGTACTGGAATGTGTCACCCATAAATAAAGGGGAACTGATCTCTAGGGAACCTGACTATGCACCCATCCGATCTGTAAAAGAAAAATAAGAAAATTTTGATGCCTCTGGAAAGATGTGGTCGATAGAGACCTTGAGAAAACCAAAAAAATATTTTTTCTGTAGTCCTAGGAATTGAACCTTTTTGTTGAGACAGGATCTTGCTAAATTGTCTAGGCTGGCCTTGAATTTACAACAATCCCGCCTCAGCCTCCCAAGTAGCTGAGATTAAAGGCTCGTGCCTCCGTGCCCAATAAAATTGTACTCTAAGAAATTAACAATGCAGTCATTCCTGGCACACCTACCTGTAAGTAATGTAACTCACAGAGAAGGCAGCAAGCCTTGAGTCGAACACAGCTGACAATTAGTGAGCATGTGGGTCTTCATAGCCAAATATTCTGTCATCCGTACCCCTTCTCTTTTTTCTACTCATTTTAAATGAATTCTAACATTTGTATATTAAATTCATTTTAAAATTCAATATATTGTTTTATGTAATATAGAGTATAAATCAAGTTAACTCAAAATAAATTAACAAAATAAAATTAATGCTTACAATAGATTTACAGTAAAAGTTCAGAAATTTCTACTGAAAAGGTAGAAGTAGGTGGCCACATGTATCATTCTTGCCAACCCGAGAACTACAACTGAGAAGCTATATTTTGGGAAGATCTGAAATGTGTGGTGCTTTAGGAAGAATCTAAAGGTTACAGTACTAACATCAGAAGAATTCAAAGGCCGGTGAAGAGATGTGAGATTTTCATTGAATGAAAGACTAGAAGTTCATGAAACAGTGCAAATATCCCCTAGTTTTAAGATTTTTTACCCTCCGGCATCACGAGGCTTAAACATTGATATTTTAAAACAGAGATGAGTGTTGACTAAGACTGAAAGATACATCTTTATCAAACCTCCTTGGTAAATTAATATTAAGACAACAGTGAGAAAGAAGCTCCTGCTCATGGCTTTTTTCCTAGCTGCATTTTGACCTTACCAAAGTAGCATTTCTCTCTGTTCACATCACCAAGCTCAGTTTGGTGTTTCCTTATGGAGCGAGACCCTGGCAACACTGAGCTAACGTCAGTCATGTCACAAGAATGTCTCAACTTCAAGAAAGCCTTTGTTTGGGATTTCTCCAGTGTAGTGAAAGGGCAGCGAGTCTTAGTTCATGGGAACAGACTTCATTCACAGAGTGAGCCATGTTTGGGAAGTCGGGTAGGAAAGGGAATGGGCTGGCACTCCTCATCAAATTCTCATTGCCCTCTGCTCCAACAGGAAGAGTCTTTCCTAAGACAGTTTCTCAAGGATCTTGGAAGAATCAAAGTTAAGCACTTTCTAGGAATGCTGAAAAGCGTAGGTATCTGATTTGTTTTAACTGCAGGCATGTATGTGACCAAATAAAGCAAATTTCTTTTTCCAGCTGTATGCAAAACACGTGTACTTTATCTGAGCCCATTTTGGATAGAGAAGGCCCTTCAAAAGTAATAAAATCTGTGTGGATCGAGAGTTTGATACTCAAGAACCCAGACTTCAATCTCCAGTTACATCAATGAATGTGTGCTTTCAGTTGGTGATTTTAACTCAAAGCTACCAAAATAGAAACTACCTCTACTGCATTTTTTAGAAAATATGGTGGCAAACCTAGCAAAGCTGTTTCCCAACTTGGGTGTTATAAAATGCCATAAATTGTCAGTCCAAAGCTGTCCATAAAGTTATTCAGAGATTATAATGATTCATCTCCATTTTCTTATTTTTCAGTCCATGGAATTATGAAACATGAGTTTTCCACTCTATTATGGGTGCTGACCCAATCTATTAATATTGAAGGTACATATACATCTTTGGAGTACTTGGAAGAATATGTAAAGTATCCAAGATTAAGTATGTACAATATCTCAAATTCAGTTTTCCAAAGTCTTTGAAACATTTAATCCCAAGTATCATTACAGTATTTGATGATTTTCAGAAAAAAAATATTTAAAAGAATTTCTTTTTATCTGTTTTTACAACAAAATATTTCTACCCAAATTTGAGAAATTTCCTTTAACTGGATTTATTTTTACAAAAATAATTGTAAAGTCAATAAATTCAGATGATTCTAGATTCCAAATTTAATCTGCCGTTCATTGGACTATCCCCATACTCATTCAGAATCTAGGGTTGATGCTTTCTTGAAATATCCAGTCTAACTAGCATGGCATGGGAGGACAACACCCCCCTCAGCTTAGATGTGCTTGAGCAATCAGTTCCCCCTCCAACAATCACAACCCTTTTCTCATCAGAGATAGCCAAGGGCAGCAGCAAAGGGTGAAGGAGATCCATCATGGAATGTCCAGTGTCAGTGTAATTGTCCACTTTACTGACTGACCTTCGGCTTGCAACCACACTCCTGACCCTCAAAACATGGAGCCAAAGGGGGAAAATGGCACACAGTACGGAATCCTATGTCCTGTTGTTCTGTGGTCTAAATTAAGTGCTAATTAATTACCACTGGCATCTTTGGTATTGCTTGTCAAATTGTATTTAGAAGTATGTTTTCACTGTTTAAATAGCAGTGGTCCAAAATCCACTGCTAAAAATCCCATGTATTTACTCTACCTTCTGTTTTTCCCCTTTTCAAAACTGGGTTTAAAAATTCAATAAAATGTATCTATAATTACTGCAGGTAGCTTTCAAATACAACAAACAGGAATTGGTATTGTCAATTTTGATTAATAGTACTTCATTAATAAACATCCTGTTATCCGGTCTCCACCTGCAGTTGCTGATGTTGCCTGGAATCAATTAATTCATATAATTTGATTTATTTTACAAAGACATTTTGGAATAAGCAATGCCAATGATAAAGGTCCTATTTTAACAGTTTTTAATAACAAGTTAGATTGTACCTGAATGGATTTCTGTTTCTCTGTGAATGTATGTGTATGTGAGTGTATTTTGCGAGTGAATAGGAAAAAAATATTCTTTGAAGAAGTCTTGAATTAAAAAGTTCATTTTAAAACATCATGGGAGGTATTCCTCCCAACTATTCTGACTTTATCTGAAGACTTTTAAGCAATACAGATCCTGAAATATTATGTATCTTCTGTTAATCAAGCCCCTTTACTCAGCATATTAGTGAGTCTCCCTGTAATCCAAAGAACAAAATAGTATAGTATTACCAAGTCCAAAATGCTAACCAGGACTAAGACATTAGAGGCAGACATAATATTCAGCTTCATGTCCAATTTTGTTTTGCTTTGCTTTTAAATGTAAATTTTTTCTCTACTAAATATTTACAAGGTATGGTCTTGATTGATCCTTTCCATCCCAATTATGCACAGTATGAAAGTATATCTTAGACCTCTATAGATGCTTAAGCAAGGCAACATTTGGTCTAAGTAACAAAAACCCAACTTAAACTATCTAAGCAAAAATGAGAATTTATTGAATTATGTAACTACACATTCCATGATTGGACATGACTTTGGGCATAACTAGATTTAATTGCCAAAGAATATTGCCAAGAATTTGCCTCTTTCCATCTCTAAATTCTGCTTGCCTCTGCTTTAACACTGTTTTGATTTTAAAATCTTTTCTCATGGCAACAAATGGCAGCACTAATATTGTATTAGATCAGGTTAGTAACCTCATGCGCATGTAAGCTTCTCTTTTGCTGTGGGAATAGAAAACTCTCAGGAATCATTCTCCTTGGCCTGGCTGGGTCTCTTGTTTATTCCTTGTTTGTTCCTTATCCATCCTCTGTGGCAGAGGAATGCATGACTCATCAGCCAGGCTAGGAACACAGGCCCACCCCAAGTTAACTTCACTCCAACACAAGAGACTGGGAGTGGCAAGCCGCAGTCTCTCTCAAAAGTCATCTATTAAAAGGAAGATGAAATAATGACTGGAGGCAAACAAGCAAACAAAACAACCAACAACAACAAAACATTCATCCACATTTGTAACTTGTAGCTACAATCTTTTTTTCCAACAAGCTGTCCTATTTTTGATGGTAATAATGGTTTAATTCATGGAAGTGCCATAGTGAAGGCTAATTCATATTAGGGAGCACTGGTGTTTGTAATTATGAAAAGTTGCATTTGACTTTCCATTTTCTACAAATTGACATTAAGTCTTCTAAAGGAAATTGAGGTAATATATAATGTCTGTCCATCTGGGCATTCCTTCATTCATGTAACACTAATGAGTAACCATGGTGGCACAAGCACTGAATTAGATGCTGAGACTACAATAATGCACGTAGCCGGTCCATAAAGAATCCGTACGCTGATGCAGTATGGTATAGTACGAACTGAGTCTTCAGAATCAGATAGAGCTGGGTTCCAGTCGCAGACCTCTTATTTATTAATTGTGAGTATATGCCAAGTTCTCATTCTTTCTGAGCTTCAGTTCCACATCTAAAAATAAACGTATTTTTACAGTACATATGCTCAAGGTAGAGCAAAGCAAACATATACTTTTTCAAAAATTAAGTCATAACTGTATGTATCAAAACAGATAATACAAAGAAGTCATTTTATATAGTGCCTGGTACATAATAAGCACTCAGGAAATGATAACTGGCAGCCACTCTCATGTGAAATGCAATGAAGAACCAGATCTAATGATAGCAGGATTAAAACACATAAGCAATATCTATTATGATGCATTTGGAAAAGACTTCAAGAGTTCAACCAGACTTTCAAAACTCTTCAATAATTTTAGATGCAGTAGAATTTATCTTCTCTCCAATGAAAGTGTTCCCAAAGCAACTCTCTTCCTTTTTGCTCTCATATTTCATCAGTTTACATAATATTTAATTAAATTACATAATTACAATAATAAGTACAACTGGCATAAACTTGTTTGAGACTCTCTCCTGGGACTTCCCTCTAGTGGGAACAGATGTGCACGTTGAGGGTTATTAACTAGCCAGGAACACTGAATGTGCTGTGGGCACTGGCCAGTGTATTTTACAGAGGAAGTGGAGAACTGGGCAAGTGGAAGTCAGCCAAGAGAGCTTCTGCGGATGACAGCAGTCTTCCGTGTGCTCTTCCTCCACCTCAACACCCTGATTCTTGAAGATTTCCTTCAAATTTGATGTACTTACTTGTATTTTTAAAAGTAGCATACTACAGCCAATATCTTCAAAACATCATAACCAGAATTTCAAACACACTTCAGGAATCATTTTTGTTATTCTATATCAGAACCATATATCGGGCAAAGGAGCAATGTGAAAATGTTAGACCATGGAAAATGAATATTGGGTACTACTGTAAATCTCAAGTGGTGGATATTATATATATATATATATATATATTTCTGAAAAGGAAATAATAGAAACTTGTTTCACAAATTGAAATGATATCACTACTAGGGTAAACCCTAAAAGAGGGCTAAAACATGTTTGTTGAATGATTTCTGGCCTTGTGACTAGCCAAATGCATGAAATCAAAGGACTATTATTTTGTTATTCCTGGTGATCTCATAACATTTTTTTAAAACCTATGTAAATTCACTGCATTGCAATTCTCATAATCAAAGCAACACAAAAATGGAGAACATAGTTGCCATGTATTTTTTAGACTTGGGTTTAATGACTTAATGATAAATGACTCTGTTTTGTTTTAAGTGATATAGGACTCACTAGCTGCTGAAACTTAGGGAAGTTCTTATTGGTAAGCACGTACTTCTGCTGAGAAGAGTATTAGATATAGCTCACTGTGTATGCCAAGAAGTTAAAATTTTATGATCAGAGTAAAAAAAATCTATCATTTAGGACTGGTCAAATTCAGAAGGAATGTTCTTTCACTGGTGGTCTTGGAGGTTATTTAAGACCTTAACAATAAAAGTATGGCTAACCTAATTTTTGATGTTGTGTAAGAAGTTTGTGGTATTTCCCAGCAGCCACTGACTTCCGCAGCAGACACCAGTACTGCACAGGATGGATCACTGGCTAAGGTGGCTTGAGTCAGATCGAGTCCTTAGATTTGTGCAACTTTCAGGCTTCTGTTTAAGCATCATGGAAATCAACTAATACCACTATTTATTTGACCTTCATTCTATGGAGTCACTATAGTGTCACATTTTGTTATAAACAACAAGTTAAAGATTAACATTTACTTTTAATACGAAAAAAGATTTATGTACAAAAGTATTGTTTTTATTTTTCTTAATCCATGAGTTAAATTAATTACACAATGCAAATAACATGCTCTGTTTTATAAATAAGTTACATTCAATAGCAATTGCACGGAGTGGAACATCATAACACTATGTTTAAATGCCAGGAAAGACACTCTAGTTGGTTCCATTATTTGATTGAAATCTCCACCCCAATGAAAACAGCCATAACAAAAACATGATCAAGTCTAATCATTGGGAGAAAAAGGGCTATTTTGGTGCATAATTATGAAGAACTTTAAAAAAAATCACTTTAAAGGAAGAATGGAGTCAGGTTATCAGAGGAATCATGTGTCCTATTAAGGAGTTGAATTTTTACCCTATGAACAATGGAAAGCCACTAATGGTTTTTAAACAGGGACATGACCCATGTCATTAAGCTAAGAGAATTCACCACATGCAGATGATCTTGGAAGGCTCTGTACCCTGAATTTGGGGACAGGCAATGATAGCAATTTAAGTATGCATGGGAGAAACGCCTGAAACTGCACTGTGGAAACCAGTTAAAATTGTTCAAGAACAAGAACAGAAAGAGACCACACCTTCAGAGAGGCTGGCACAAAATAGATGACAGTCAAACTCTTCAGCTATCCAGCTGGGGATCAGAGCTAGATTCTGGTCCTCAAGGGGAAATGAAAGGCAGAAGCAAAAATCAAAAGCACAAACAAAAGGACCATTTGGGAAAACTGGCCACAGACAGCACAGTCTTTGCATCTCGTAATCAAGGAGTTGGCAAGATCTATTGGCTCTTTATGTGAGGCAGGCAAGAAATGGCACCGAGAACCTTGGGGGAATGTCCTTTGTCAGTTTAAATCATCATTCCCCTTAAATTAAAATAAAATTTGTCCAATCCTCCAAATTTTATGAAATCAGAAATTCAGTATCTCGAAGGTTATCAGAAAAGGTGTGTGTTTCATCAGGTCACTTCCAGCCTGTTTACTGCTGAACTCTCAACTCATACGTGCTTACTGCTTGGCAGTGTCCCTTGCCTCAACAGCTCCTGTGTCTCACTTTCCCAAAGCTCACTCCAGACTCTAGCTGTGGGGGGATTTTACTAAAGATTCAAGGAGATGCAGAGACTATATCACTTCAGCTTAGCAGGTAATTTAAAGGATCAGCTTAGGTAATTAGCTTCCCTATTACTGAAATGGGCCTTGCTGGCTCTCCCCACACCCTTCTCTAACAAATAAGCATAGGCTCTTTCCACTTGGCCTCCAACTTCTCACCATGCCACCCTGCCCATACTCTACCTTCATCATCTTTTTGCACACAATTGTCAGAAGTCTATTTTTGTGTTCTATAAAGAGAATTGGATTCCCTTTCAGGCTGTGTTCTGAGGATTAACTTTTTACAACCAAAATGTCCCATCAAAATGTTTTGCTAAAATAAACATGATTTTTTCCCTTGTGAAAATTTGCTGTTATTAAAATAGAATTCTCCCTTTATATACTTGCATTTATAAATTGGGCAAAATTGTATCTCTGATTATCTCCAGTATGGGTTAATATATCTAAATTGATTTGCAGACAGTCTACTGGGCTATCCCTGTATGTGTGCACCTCCTGGCTACTACTGTCTGCCTGCACAGGCATGTCAGAATCTACCTCCTGACTTCCCATGACAGGTAGAGATGTAATCTCAGCAGCAAGGCAATTCCCTTGAGCCATTATACATGCAAAATATTTCTTCAATTGAAAAATGCTACTGGAAGAGTTCTCTGAAAACTCCAGTAAAGAAATGCCTGAAATTGCACTGTGGAAGCTAGTAAAAGTGCTCAGCCTAAAGAAGCAATATTCTCACCAGGCTGTTGATGCCATTTGAGAAATTTACATCTTGAAAGAGTGTCGGGTGACGGTGATAACAAGTGTAATGTCAATGATCCGCCAGGTCTGTCAATTGATCCAGCCCCAGGTAAAGCAGGGGCAGCCCACTGTCTGATTCCAAGATAAATGTGAGCCCCAAACTGTCAGTAACACTCAAGCTATTTAGTGCCTTAAAAGAAAATGAAATCCTCTCAGAAAATGATAAACATGGGGTCTACTTAGTTTCCAGTTTAAGGGCTATATTTTTCTGCATCAGCATTGATTTCAAGTGCCTGTCATTTGGAAAATATTGAAATCACCCTACCCATTTTTTATTTAATATTAAGTTGTGGATAATTAGAGGGAAAAACCACAAGCAAGGATTTAACAGTCACATTCAGCCTACCATATTATTGTGAAATTCTTTCAATATCCTGTCGTTCTTTTTCCCCTATTTGTCATGCCTAAAAATCAATGAACCAATGACAAAGAGGACAAAAGTAACTTACCAGCATTGACCAGTGGTGTGTTCCCACCTTAGCAGGTGATAAACACTTGGACTTTGGCTAGGACATTAGTGAACAGTATTCATAAGGCCTAATTCAAGAGCTTTTGTTGAAATATTTCCAAAGAAATGAGCAAAATAAAGGTGTCTTAAAGAAAATATTTTAAAATCTCCCACTGAGCATGCTTAAGGAAAGCATTTTAATTTCTTTTATTTTTAAAATGCTCAACCATTTTCTTCAAAAACTTGGCTTGATCTTCCTGATGCAATGATAGCTGAAGCCATGCCAACTTTGATGTTTTTAGCTTCAGCTGTTTTAGAGCTATATGTGATCCCCCCAAAAAGGTTGGAATGATTTTTTTTTCCTGAGTGAAGAAGGAAGCATATGTTTTAACCCTCATGAGCCTTTTTTGAAAAAGATGAATTAACATCCCATATCTTATCCTTAGGCTTAAAATGAAGAGTTTAGATTGAAAATCAGGGAGACATTTTTCAGAAATTAAAATGAAGATTCGGACCTTAAGGAACAAAGGCTATGAATTTGATCTGTCTTACCAAATACATGTGGCAGTTTGTGTATCTGCTGCTATTGTTTTTAAAATGGCAGCAAAGACAAGGCATCATGGAGATTTAAGCAACAAGGACCACACACAAGCTCAATTTCAGGACATCAAAAAAATAGAACTAGTATGCAGAAACACTGGAGCATCTTGAATACATTTGTTTTCTAGCAAGATATAGGACATAAAGAATGGGAAATAAAAAATGAACTCAGAAAACTTTCATCCACCTGATGATCTAGTTTTCTCTTCTAATTTGTAAGAATAGGAAAGGAGGAGTAAACAGTGAGGCTGAGTGGTATCAAATCTCACTGATTGCGTGGAAGAAGTGGGTAACTAGGAGGAAGACTTGTCAGGGAGGCTTCTTATAGCCTTATCTATAGCCCATTATTATTACTGACCATTCAAATACTTTGTCAGATTTCCCACAAGATCATATTGTTCTCAGGACACATCAGAGATGGTACAGAATGGAAATCAGGGTAATTATGGCTGATAGGACCATTATCTAGGAAGGTATTATGGGTTATATTTAGCTATCCCACCAAAGTCTCATGTGCTCATAGGTAGGGTTTTTGGGCAGTGACTGGCTTATGGGTATGTAATATCCATCACCAGATTAGTCCATTGATGTGTTTATGCTTAGCTGTGATGCTAGGAGGTGAAGGCTGATGGGAAGAGATGGGTCACTGTGGGTGTGACCTGAAAGGATATGGAGACAAACTCTCCTCTCATCTTCTCCTCCTCCCAATGATTCACTGCATTCTGCCTACCTTACCATGAGCTCCTCTGCAATGCTCACCCCAGCTTGGAGATAATCAACTATGAACTGAAACCTACAAACTGTGAGCCAAATAAACCTTTCTCCTTAAATTGTGGTTGATATGTATGGCACCTGAACAATCAGAAAGTAACTGAGAAAGGAACTATACAACAAACAGTCTTAACAATGAAAGAAAGTTGTGTCAAATGGCTCCCAGCAAACCCTTCTGTTGGTGAAGGCATAGAAGTGCCTTTGACTTCAGGTAGGATTACTGAAAATGAAAATTTGGATGATACTAACCTTTCCAGATCAGACATAGGTCAGGTTTGCTGACAATTAAGGAAAGTCAAGTCTAAAAATCTAATAACATCAACATAAATTTCTCTAAGTTATAACTCCTACTATATTCTGGTATGTACCCAAAACTCTGGAAGAACAACAAAAGGAAATAATTGGTAAAGAAATGACAAATGTCTCACTCTCTTATAATGTCAGAAGAGCTATGGGCAGAAAAATTGAAACCAGAATGAAAGAAAGGTTTAAAAGGAAATCGAGTCTGTGTTTATAAAAGGATTCCAATTCTAGATGAACTGTCCAACTCAACCAGTTGCTTCAGAGAAACATGATTAAAGTGATGACTGAGGTGTTCTGCCTCCTAGCCTCAGTTTCCTCTATTCCCTTCTGAGTCCAGTGACAGCCAATCAGAAAAGAACCTGGCCCGAAGGCTTGTCAGTGATGATAATTGAAAACATCTGTCCATGTAGCAAGTGTGGGAAGCCAGTGCTGTTCTCTGACAGGGAGTTCTCAGACAGCACAGCCATAACCACGACTGCGCTCATATTCTCCTTCATAGACTTTCTCACTGCCAGCTGTCTTTATTCTCCTGCCAAGAAAGCAAGGGGCCTGGGGCTCTGACCCAGGCTGGGGTTAAGTGAGCTGGGACTGCAGAAAGGGGCGGGGGGATGGGCTGACTTAGTGTTCTGGGGATAGAGACGAGGGATATCTGCTTGGGAACCAAAGAAACCAGAAGCTAAGGGAATAAATAGCAGACACAAAGAAGTGACAGCCCTGTACGAATATTTCAGTTTCTTGACCCAGGAAACGTGGGAGTAAGTCGTGGCCTAACTATTTCAGTGTGACATCAACCAACTTCCCTAAGCCTTCAGGTTCCCATCCTTAAAATAGGATCAATAAACCTACTTTTTTCATAAATGTGTTGTCAAGAAAAACAAGATAATGCATTTTAGACAAAGCAAGGACTGAACACATGTTAACTACGTCATGAGACAGAAAGTGGGTCCCCACAAAGCCCCTAAATTACAGAAATCTAGAGGAAGAGAGCTTTACAGTGGAGTATGCTACCTGTTTCTTGAGTGCCGCAATCCCTGCAGGCGATGTGATACTGACTTAGATGATCGCCGTGTTGTTCCTTTGAACATTGCACACCTCCCGCCTGTGCCCTTTCGTGAACTACGTGGTCAAACTGTGCCTCCGCATTCCTCATAGTTTCCTCCGTGTTAGACTCAGAGAGCCAAACTCTAGACTACACTAGCTTTTGTCACACCTATCTGGCTTCCTCTCTCTCTTCGTATTCCAGTGACTATTCCCATTCTAGCAGTTTGCCAGATCTCTTGGCTTGGTGTTGAACATATCAAATGGAAATCAGGTTAGGAAAATTTCAGTAAACATTATTTCAGCCAACTGAGGAGAAAATTCTAGATGGTAGGTTAAAGCAAATCTAAAACAAGGAAACTTGGAACAAGAAGCATAGAGGAAATAAAGTTCTTAAGAAAGTTGAGATGTTCTCCTCGCCTGTGGTAAGAAGCAAAAAGCTTTATTAACAGTATTTTGATGCCAGGCATGATGGTGCATACCTGTAATCCCAGAACTCAGGAGGTTAAGGCAGGAAGAAAATCATGAATTCAAGGCCAGCCTGCACTACATAACTAGACCCTGTCTTAAAAAATGTATTTTGAACTCACAGATTTAGAAAAAAAAGATAAGTAAAAATCTATTTAAAAAAACATTTGAAACTATCAAATTACCCAGATTATTTCATTGTTTAGAATACTCTCTACATATATCACATGTAGAAACTGTATTAACCATCACATAACAATTGTATTTACAACAAACTCATAGCTATTCAATACATCTTCATATTCCCTGGGAAGCTTGAAAGAAGAAATCCCAGCTTGCAAAGAAGCAGAACTTAACTCTAGGGTGGGTCTTAGGTTGTGAGAAAATCTTGCTCAATACATGGTGGCAAAAAATAACACAAAAGAAGAGACTTGGGGAGACCACTTTGTCTCATTAGTTAGGAACAGTTCTGTATTGTATATGTATCCAACATAAACACTTGGCTCAGGATGTTATTCTACTGACAGTGTTTGCCTTTCCTTATGGTCATCAGCTGGGTGACTACTGCTACTTGGCTGAGAAACACTTCATCCATAAAGAAAAGCTCCATAAGTAATAATGAGTGTGAGTTTGTGTTCATTGCAGAGCAAGAATTCAGATTCAACAGAAGATTTTTTTATCCAATTGAAATGGATCAAGCTGTTTAACCTAATTGCGTGACTATAAATCAAGAGTGTTGTGATATTAGTAATCCTCCTAGATAAGACATTGCAGTGAGGCGCCACACACAAGTACAAATTGTAAATGCAAGACAAAGTAATTCCGTGGACCCTCTTCTGTTCAGCAGCCTGTACGTCTTTCCTATCCCTAGAGACACTATCGTAGTAAAGTGGTTGGCTAACAGCTGACATGAGTAAACCTCTTTCACCATTGAGAGGCTGCATTTGGCTTTGCAGTGACTGCCTCTTTAATATGCATTTTCAACTACAGAAAGTCCTAATCTTTTGATAAATACTAAGTTAGCAAAATATGAAAAAAGAAGAAATGTAGTTCTACCAAAAACTAGATTTTAAAAATACATATTACAAAGACTGTAAATTTGCTTTAGTTAAAAATGAAGCTATTCTGTATGTGCTAATCTGAAAGAATCACTGAGACTTCCCCACTTATTCAGACATTCTAAAACCTGCTTCAAAGAGTAACCTTTTTAAATCATTTCTAGTATACTCCTGAAGTCTCTGTCTATTTTTATACCTTTATCTGTCTATAATTTCACCTTCTTTCTACTTTTACTCAAGGAGAACGTATTTCAAGATCCTCCACCAATTTGTCTCAGGTTGCCAGATTCCTTCTCATCTAGGAACACCTCCTGTCACTTCTGTAGATGTATCCAGGCTTCTTTTGAAATTACTCATCCACTGATGGCCATGTTCCTGGTGCATATGCCGCTTTCTCTATTCTGAAGGCCATGTATAAGATATCAATTGCTCATACTACTCTCTCACACAGTTTCTTCAACTTTAAGGTCTTATCCCATACAGGAAGCAGTCCCCATCACCCAGGCCCAGAAGACCTGCATGTCATCCCCTTACTAAAGTGGGCGTCTTCGTCCATTACCACTGTTCTTTCATAAGTGCTATGAAAACAGTATGCAGACTTCATACACACTGGTATTTGCCCAAAAGATCAGAAGGTTCAGGTCTTTTTATATCATATCCCTATTGTCTGCTGTTCTTGATTCTTTCTTCATTTTCATAAATATGTACATAGATTACAGTAAAGATATAAAAACATAACATTACACAATATGGAAAGTATGCATAAACGTGTATGTAAAATATACATATAGGTATGCAAGATAATACTACAAACCCATTACTTTTCAAATTTCATTTTTATTGACTGATAATTTTGTTTGCAATATATTTCTGGTTGTCAACCTTTGTTACCAATTATTTCCAAATATTAGAGTTTCAACTTGTGAAAACTTGAATTTGTACACAAGGAAACTATCCTCCCGGCCAACTGTCTGACATTCCAAATAAGGAAACTGAGACTATGGAAGTCTGAGTAGTAAAGGGAGTAAAAACTAGAGTCAGGAAGTCAAACAAAGTTTTTTCTTTCCTTGTCCAGTCAATTTTCCATTTCAGACATGTGCAGTAATGAGGCTCAAGCCTCATGGATTCACTGCTTTTCTCCAAGTGTTATGATATTCTAGGTCACTTGGTCTTATGGATCACTACACAATCCCATAGGTCAGTGAAATGAGTTATTTAAATACTTTCCTACCTTTATATATTCTCATCTGGATTATGGGATCAGCCAAACTCTTTATCTCACATAGATTCTTATCTCACATACAGTCTCACATAGGTTTTCCTTTTGATTATGTATTTTCTGTAAAGAACTCATGAAAACAATCTTCAAAAAATAACAAAGAAAGAAACAATCTTCATGATGCTTGAATTCTATTTTTGATACCATAAGCTAAAGTAAATTCAAGCTCAAAAATGGATCATCCAAAATTTGTATTTTGCACCTACTGAACTCCCCTATTCCTCAAAGAAAAATCCTGTTACATTTCATTGTTGTGTTTCTAGATATATTCTCCACTTTCCGTAATTTTTTCAAAAAAGAGAAAAAAGTAGAAAGGCTAGATGGTATAAAGACTCTATCTTCCCTGACTGAGATTGGCTTTTCCTCCTGAACTTAAAAGAAAACAAATGAGAATATCTGTGGTCAGCTTTCTTCTGATTGAAGATACAAAAATATTTGGTTCTTTACAGTTCTTTTCTGCTGGAGCTAAAAGGTCATGCAGATGAGGAAGAGCTTAACCTGTCAGTCACACATAAAGTAACAAAAAAAAATTGTATTAACAATAGATATAGAATGTTTGAGCATTCTACTGCAAACAAAAATTGGAATAAAGCTGTAGATAATATACCACCTAATCTCAAAGATTTTACAATTTAATTGAGAGAGATAAAACATATGTGCATGAAATAACTTAAGAGATAAAAATAAAACACATCAACAACAATGCAATACAGTCTGAATGTTTAAATGCCAAGAAAGCAAATAACAAAGTAATCAGAATACAATTCGTAAAGGCTTCCTAGTAAGAGACACACTTAAATATGATTTTGGGTATGGTGAACGGCATAAGTGTGGTGATAAAAATAGTAGTGATGTAAGTTCAAAATGATTCAAATGTCTGGGACTATAAAGACAGATGAGCAGATAAATGGACCTCTGGACCCCAAATGGATTATAATCTGCTTTCATTGTAACTTTTTTTTTAACTTTTAAAAATTGGTAGGTTTTATCTTTCAGGACAGATTTAGGTTTCTACAGAAACTAAGCATAAAGTAGAGAGAGTGTTCATGTATCTCAGAGGGTTCTTCCCAAGCACTTCCCCATCAAACAACATTCAGCATCAGTGTGGTACATTTGTTATAACAGAGGAGCCAATATCAAGATATTATTAACTAAAGTCTATAGTTTACATCAGGATTTAGTCTTTGTGCTATATACAGCTTATGAATTTTTAACAAATGCACAGTGGCATAGAAGCATCATAATAGTGTCATACAGAGTAGTTTCTCCACCCTGAAATTTCCTGTTCTGTACCTATTCATTCCTCTACCGCCGAAGCCCCTGGCAATCACTGATCTGTTACTATCTGCATAATTTTGCCTTTCCCAGAATGTCAGGCAGTTGAAATAGGCTAGTCCCTTTCCCTTGAAGACTGTATGCATTTAAGATTCCTCCATGACTTTTCATGATCTGATAATTCATTTTTTTTTGTCTCTGATTGTGCCATGTTTGCTTACCCAGTCAGCTAGTGGAGGATATCCATGATCTTTTTTTAACTTAAAAAGTAAGTTTTTTAAACTTAAATTTCAAATACATAAGTTATTTAACAACATATTTCTCAGGAAGGAAAACAAGTTTCTCAGAACATGTTTGCTTTTTACCTTGAGACTTCCTTGTGGGGTAGACCATGCCTGAGTCTCTCAAAGCCTTCTTTATCTTCTTGCTTCTGGAATATTTGTCTTTTTGCTTCTTGCAATCAAATGATGAAAATTATGAAATTAAGTAGTACAATTCCAAATGAATAGTTGTTATCAAATGTCTTTGGAGGTAATGTCTTTTCCTTTCCTCTCCAACTACAACACTGAACTGTCTTCACAATGAATCAGAACAAAATTCCAAATTTGAAATTATTCTTTTTTCATTCTTCTTTGATTTTTAGTGTCAACTGTGTCCAAAAGGTGATTCTATGAGCTTTACAAAAGCTGTTGTGATTCTCTATGTGGAAACAAATGTCACCTTGCACACTCATGTCTTTCTTTTTAAAACCAAATAACATTGATAACTGAATTACTTAAATAGAAAAATAAAAAACACGCTGCCCTGCTTTTTGAAGGAAATTTGCAGTGAAAGCCATTTATGTGACCACATGATTATGTATACATACATAGTTTTAAGGCAGTACACACGGAGCTTTGCCAAGAAAATTTTAAAGTTCAAGCAGAAAAAATAATCATAATATCTTTCAGTCATTTGCTGCTTGTATTTGTTTCCTTAAAATGCACAGCTAAATGCTCCCTTCACACAGATATTACTTGGTAGGCGGGGTATATCTTATTACTGGTTATTTTCCAGTACATTTGACGTAGTTAAGGTAAAGTGTATTAACTTTCTCTCAAAATAAAGATGAAAACAGAGTTGTAGCAGCTATGAATGCTTCAGCCATTGTCAGGAAGTTAAGAACTGACAGGAGGTCCAAATAATCAACTGTGCCTGGTGCATACACCGTAGTTTTCCCCTGGGATATCTGGTTTAATCCGACAATGTATCTGACTGGCATGAATGTAGAATTACTTGCAATAAAGATTTTATTTCAAGCTTGGATGATTTCCCCCAAAACATCTTGTCACTAAGGCAAAGTATATCACAGAATATCTGATTTTTTTCCCTCCAAGTCAGCTTTTGAGGGGAAAAAAATACACATTTCAACTCAAGTACTCAACTCAGGTCATTTCACTGTAAAAATCACATTTTAACATATCTAGACTGATTAAAAATTTGCTGTGTTAAAGAAATCAGGGAGCTGTCAAGAGAGCTTATCCCAAAGTCTGGAAGTATAAAGAATAAGGAACATGTTTGCTGGGTATGGTTTGCATCCTCCCTGCAGTAGCCTCGTATTCAAAAAGAGGCAGGACAGATGACTCTACTAACTAACACCCGGCTTCTGGAATATTTGTCTTTTTGCAACTAAGTAACATTTAAAGGTCACGTCTTCCAATAAGTATGAAATTGTTTCCAGGCTATATAAAAATAACAAATGGCCTGGTCATAATCACACTAAAATGATCTTCGTTTCTCTATTTATTCTTCTCCGTCTTTATTCTGTTCTCTTAACTTCATGTTGCCACATTAAGTCAGCATGTCCAAGACAAGGTAACAGTCACTAATAGGGTATCACTCTATTTTGAATTCACTAAAACCTTTCATTTGGTGCTTGCTCACATTACTTCAGCCTGGGTGTCACATTATTTAATTTATGACTGGCTCATGTAATCTTAAAAAACATCTTATGTTACCTACACAGTTTCACCCTTTACTTACTGAAAGAACCCAAACAGTTGACTTAGCTATAATGGTATAGAAATTATTATTTTAACATTAATAATCATAGCACATTATAATTATATAATGTCCTAACTTGAAAATTCCTTTTATCTCTGGTATTCTATTTTATGAGTAATGTGTAATATTATGATAAGAAGCATAGGTATAAATAAAAGTTCAATATGTTAATAGTAGATAAACTTACAAAAAATTTAGGAGTTGTGTCCCAGTTTTTTACTTAGTTATCTGTGTGATATTTGTACAGATCATTTAACCAAGAAGACTATGACTGCTACATGCTAAGTTCATGGGGAGGCATTTTTGAAACTCAGAGGTCTAAACCTCACTCCTGGATTACCAAATCAGAACCAATTTTCCTTTTTCCAAACTCTAGCCAGAATAGAGAACCAGTCTTCCTTCCTTCTTAGTAAAATAACAATTGACTTAGGCGAATGTAATCACATATAATAAAAATTAACATTTCCATAATGTGCAGTTTTCATACTTTTAAAATCTAATCTTTAAAAAAAGTTTGTGAAGTCACTTTTGTCATTCGCTTTACTTACTAAATGAGGAATCTGAGGTTCAAAGAACTGATGAAACTTTTCTACCACCACACAGTTAGTATACATAGAAGGAAAGCTTCAGATGCTGAGACTCCAGATTGCAGCTTTTCCTTAAAGCAATGTCTGTTTTTGCAGTCACAAGCAGAGATTTTACAATACACCCAGGTCTCGCTGAAGACCAGTTGCTGTTCCCTATGGGTAGGTCCAGACACTGACATGCTTTTGAGCATTCCACAGATTGCATTCACAGGTAGTGTGGACTGTCAATGACCAGAACAAGTTTGGAATATATAAATTACTATACAGATACAAATGATGATTTTATGTCAGTTTTACTGAGGATAAAGTATGAATCCAAAGTAAACAGGAATGATTCATAAAATTTCAGGGCTTCTCTTTCACAAACCCACTTTCTTTCTATCGGAATTTCCCTGATTCCCTAGAGTTCATGGTTACTGTCACAGGTTGTTTTTCGCATTGCACTGATTGCCTAATAACCCCAAAGAAGAGAAGTGGTGCTTGATGGGGAGGAAAGAGAAGTCAAAGTACGATGTGGTCTCAGTGAAGCCAGCCCTGAGGAGCTCTGAAGCGTTTGGGCCCACCAGAACTACCTCCAGATCTGAAGTGCTTTGGTCTTTTAAATTCACTGGCCTTGAGTGTTGCTGATAGTCTCTCTGGGTGAATCCTGCATGGCTGGCAGCTGAGTCTGTCTGTTGATTGAATACCTGTCAAATGGGTTATGATTCTCTCCTTAAAGATGGGTCTGGGCAGAACATATTGGATCCACCATCGTCTACCCTTTGGGCTACTGGGATGCACTGTTTGTTTGTATGTTTGGGAAGCAGCTCTCTCAGTATTGTGGAAGGCTTCTTTTCTGAGGAAACCTATGTTTAGAGAAAGCAACAACAAACCTATCAATTGAAGATAGTTCTGCATTCAACTCACTGTCTTGTTCTTCCACTATTCATTCTAGGTTCCTTCTCTCACCTTCAGCATGGCCTCTGCAGGTCATGATGACTGGCTGACCTGATGCAGCAACTAAAACTCTCACATGTGAGGGATCTAAGATCCTATCCACCTTATAAAAGGATTTCTGCTCAGTCCACTGCCATCACAACATTTCTCACAACAGAGAACTTGTAGATCCATGTAGATCTTCCAGGTGCCGCACATATCTTGGATTGGATCATCATCATTTATATATATACATATATATATATATATCAACATTTATATTTGTGTACTCCATTGCATCAAGTTAATTATACCCAGTTTGATACTGACTCTTGGCCTTGACTGCTCCTTAGCCCCAAAAAGCCCAACTGCTCAGGAAGCAGAAATAGCTAATAGGATAATGAGTAGATGTACCATTCTAATACAGTGATTCAAACAGAATAGCATCCTTATAAGCTTTCCATTTTGTTCTTGATAGTGCCATGTTCTATTAACTATCTTTATAATTCTGAGTCAGATCCCTTTGGCTGCCACTTACACTTTGCTACTTGTTATTAAAATTACATCTACATTTCCAGCAATTAAGTCTCATCACCTGGCCTCTATTATTCTACCACTGTATCACGCCCTTTGTTATTAATGAGCCTAGTTCTGACATGGGCTCTTCTACAGTCAATTTTCACTTACAGAATGAATCTTCTATCATAAATAGTATTTTGTGGCATATCGGTGATGCTTAGGGGGAGTTCTTCAATTTCACTGACCTTGTAGTTTCTACCCAGTATCCCACCATAATTCCTAAATGTCCCATTTGTTGCACCAGCTCTTTTCCTCTGCAGATACAATACTCAACTTCCCAGTAGTGAGAGTTTTAACAATTGGGCTGTTACCTTATGCAAAGATCTGTCGCTGGTCCTTCTGTCACCATTCCTGGACTTTTTCTTCCCAGTGCGGTGGCAGGTGACAAAGCTCCAAATCTCTCTTTTATTTTCTGGCTGTCTTGGACTACATCTAAAACTAACAGTCATAGGTTAAGTTTGCCAGGAGACCCTGATGTACAGTATGATATACAAGGTATTTAATGGCACTCATACCTAGAAGAAAGGAGGAGATGTCAGCAGATTGGGTACAGAAAGAGGTTGAGCTGACATACAAACCCTGCAAAGCTCCATCTAGTCCCACAGGAAGCTCCAGAATACATGGAACCTGTCAGAATTGTCCCATCACAGGGTCCAACTTTTATAATGTCAGTAAGATCAGTCAGTGCCCTTAAGTAATATTTCTTATCGCAATTGAGGCAGACCCTAGATAAGAAGACAACTGGAGACCATCTGCAAATCCAGCAAGTAGGTAGGAAGAATTTCCTTGAAAGGGAATTCAGTGGCTCATCTTTGTGTCCAAAGAAGCTACCATCACAACCAAACTGATCAATGTAGCAGTGGTCCCTTAGCAGCCAGGAGCCTTGAAACCTTTTCTGTGACGCTCAATCTGAGGCATGGTAGTAGTTCTCTAGAAAATGAGACACTTCATCCTGTTGATAAAACTTCTGACAACAGGAGATCACAAATATATACGTGCTGCACAGTAGAATCATGAGTTAGTCCAGCAACAATATTTACAAAAACATATACAAAAATGTGAAATCCATTCCTGTGCCACAGTACAGATGATAAATGTATATGTGTAAAAGCAAAATAAGTAATTTTCTGTGTTTGAGCAAACCACTAGGTTTTTTAAAGGTTTGCATTTCTGCAAATACATCAAGCATTCTACCTCAAATAGAATGTGATGGTAAGATTGTAGATGGAAAAAAAAATGTTATCTTTAAATTCAAGCCACTCAGAGCATTAGCAAGATCAAAATTTCACTCTATTCTAACCTTCTCTTGCCAGTTTTGTTTAGACTGGACACACATTGTAAACTTGTCAGATATCATATAGGAAGGAAAGACACCCTGCACAATTACCATTTCTTAACAAGCTCTCAAGAAATATTAGCTCTCTTCATTTCTACCTTCATGCTCTTGTTTTCTCAAAACTCAGGTGTGTAAGAATGTAATGATTGTGCCATAATTGAAACTAATTTATATCTTAAGAACTCAATCTTTAAATGGCTTAAATTTAGTATGTTCAGACTGACTTCCAGAGTTTTCTGGGTTTTTCCTTTTCTATTCTGGAAGGCTATGTACAGCCGAAGCATTCGGTGAAGTGCAGAGAGGGCATCCAATTATACAGTAACAAATATTTGTTGAGCACCTAGTTCTATGAGACAAACACAGATTTTAGTCTAAGAATACAGCACTAGGCAAAAACGGGTCACATTTTTGGGCGTAAAATGCTTACATTCTGCTAAAGAAAGATAAGGAGGCGGATTAGCAGGGTAGAAAGTATCTGGCTTTGGCCACCTCTGTCCCTGGTGCCCATTGCTTTCTGGGTTTAGTATTCATTTCCAACTTCTAGTGCCGTGCTGGGTCTAGCTCTCATTCTCTGTTAATGTGGTACAGTGTGCTGTAGAGCTGTCTTAGGCCACCTCCGCTTAGCTATACATGCAGTCATTTCTACTTAACTGTTTTTGATATATTGGGAAATCTGGAGTCTGGCTCTACCACTACATTTTTCCCAAAGAGAAGAATATTAGTATGTCTTACATCAGAATGCTCAGACCATCTAAAAGTCTAATCCCAGAAAGAAGGCAAGAAGGACTGAGGACTTCATGGGACGTCACCTATTCTCAGCTCTCCATGATTCTCCCTTCTTCAGCCTAGAAAAACTTTTCCCTGGTCTGGCAACAGAGTAGTGCAGATCATCAGCTACCTTCCAATCAGAGATGGGGCCGTATCTTGGCCTTAGGTCTGAGTTCTCTGTGACACTGAGCTTTTGAAACTCAAAGGGACCCTCCTTTGAAATTCAGTTACCCTAATCTACAGTTATATGATGTATTGGCTGAAACTTAGGCAAAGTCAAGTGGTAGAGAAAAAAGGTAAGGCAAAAACTTTAGTTATTTTAATACTCCCTTGTCTCATGTTAAACAACACCTTGACTTTGCTAGAATGTCTTTGTTTGGCACCAATCTAGGGGTACAAATCAAATGTCATTCAATCTACCATCCAATATAGGAATCTCAAATGAATTGCTGGCATACTTCCCTTGATGGAGAACTCATGACCTTTTTATGTACAAACATTTAATGACCTTGATATTTTTAGGGAAAATCTATACCAAATATTAATAGAGGTCATGTCTAAGTAAAAGATTATAAGTGATTCTTTTTCTTAACTTTATATTTTCTAAACTTTCTGTAGTAGGTATGAATATGAAAGGCTGTTTTGAAGCAGTCTTTTCTGCTTTTACACAGTAATTAGTAATACAAGGTGAACTTGATCTCTAGAATAATTCTAGTAACTGGACCACAAGAAGAAAGTTTGCTTTTCTTTTGATAGCATGGCCCTTTTCATTCAGTTACCGTGACTTCCCTAATGGTGTTTTTCAAACCGCACACCTTCAGCCACATGTTCTTCCTCTCAGGAGCGCGTCACTGTGCTACATACGCACCTTGGTGCTTGCTTATTTTTGCACCCAATATTATATGTGGCTTTGATCAAATTGTTGAATCTTTCTTGAGCTTATTTTGTACATCTGAAAAAAATTCATGTACAATTTTCTTTCATGTGGAAATAAACAAAAAAACCTAGGAAGAATATCCTTGATACACAATAACATTATGATCATTTAAACAGTCAGGTACTGGTTCAAAATGCACACCAGACCACAGCAGAGCAAGATACAACCGATACATGTGTGGCCATGAGTGCAGAAAACTACATGACAAAGGTAGAACCATAAATCAGTGGAAGTGAGTGATTTTTTTTTTCAACAAATGCTGCTATTTGGGAAAAGAGGCTTTTTTTGTTTTGTTTTTCAGTACTTGAGACTGAACCTAGGTCCTTTGCACTGAGCTCCTTTGAACTACAGCCAAAGTCCTTTTGTATGTTTTTGTTTTGAGACAGAGTTCTCTAACTGGCCTCAAACTCGAAATCCTACTGCCTCAGCCCTCTAGAATGCTGGGATTGTTAAGTGTATACAACCATCCCAGAAAAGATAAATTTATATTTACATCATTACATCAACTAAGAAATATTTAAAATAAATCAGATAGTATGTTGAAAACATTTAAATGAACTAAAAAAATGCCTTTGATATTTATCTTATTTCTTAAAATTGATGAATTTTATAATAAAAAGGGTCAATTCAAAAAGAAACAATGCTAAAAATACATAGATACAATTTTTTATGACTACATAAAAAATTTAAGTAACTAAAATTTAGTATCAAAAGAATTGAAAGAATAAATTAAAATAGTTCACTAATAATCAAAATGTACTCTTCTTAATACAAAAAAATTTCAGCTATACCTATATACAAAAGGCTATTCATCACATCATTGTGTATAATAGCAAAAAAATTAGAAATAACCTGAAAGCCCACCAATAGGAGAGTAATTTTAAAAGTTAAGATATCTCTATACTATGACACATAACTTTAAATGAAGAATGAGATATTTTTGTATGTACTGACTTGGAAAGATGCCCATGATATGTAGTTAAGGGGGAGTAAAAGCAAATTAGAGCACATTATGTATTTTATTATTTTTTTAGAAATGTATTTGTAGCATATAATACACACACATTTTAGATAAGCAGATAGTGTATTATTTACATGCAATATATATCTATATAAATGGATAAATAAGTAGGCAAATAGAAAACTATTCAGAAAGAATACTCAACTGTGAATTATAGTTAAGGAGTTCATTAGCAAACAGGTCTTACTTTTATTATCTTTATTGATACATTTTAAAGACAATTTTGTTACATAAATTAAATCAAATGAATGACACAAACATGAAATTATACACTTTTAATGGAAAAGATGAGAAGAGATATTCACATGAGAGAAAAAACACAAGGCTGCTTCTTTGTTTTGGATAGATAACTTCTTACACACTTCCTAAATTCAAGGAGTCTCAAATTCAAGTCTTGACAGGCCAGTCTCCCCTGTGGTATTTTTAAGGAATAATATCAAATGGTAATATTGCTAACAATCTACTGCTCTGTCAAGGTGGCGTCTCCGGGACCAGTGTTACTACTACCTAAAGCTGGTGAGGGAGGCAGTATATCACGTTTCTCCTTCGACTTACTGATTCAGAAATCTGGGACTGGAGCCCAGCAATCTACGTTTTAATACATCTTCCCGATCGCCCTTAGGAAAAGTGAAGCTGGAGCCGTGTTGGTCTACTCTTTTACCCTGAGGCAGTAATTGCCTTTGCCTCCTTGACTGGGTAGTTCACTGCACCGGAGACTGTCCTAGGTGCACAGCCTTTGTCTCCACCCACAGATGCCAGTAGCATTTCCCACCTCACTACATCATGACAATCAAAAATTTCTCTGCACATTGCCAAATGCCTCCAGTTGGCAAGAGAGAAAAGGGGGCAAAAATTGCACCTGGTTGGAATGAGAACCATTCCCTAAAGAATTAGGCCAAAATTTAGGGGGAAACTGCATGGAAAGTTTCTCTCAATCTCTCTTTCTCTCTCCCTCTCTCTCTCTCTCTCTCTCTCCCTCTCTCTCTGTCAACAGACTTACTTATACTAAGTAATCATAGAATTCAACTCATTCTGCTCTATATAAGCTAAAAAATAAGTAATATTTAATACATATATGTTAGTTTAAAATTATGGATACAAAATTACATATATAGTATTTTCCCAGATGTGTATGTAGATAAATTTTGTGAACATTTATGTCATCTGAATGCTAGTACAGATGTGTCATTCTCTTTTTCAAAGCCCGGGAATGGATTCCCATCATCTTTGAATTAAATCCCAAATCCTTACTGACTCCTCATTCCCTCCAGGGTCTTTCCTGACTGCTTTCCCTCCCTCTGTCCTTGGTCAGCAGTCACACTGTGTTTGTGCTTTTCTATTCCTAGACCTCAGGCAAGACCTCACTGCTAGTGGGCTGCCAGGACTTAATTCCCTGCCAGGAATTCTCCTTACCCTTTGGCCATCTAAGCAGAACTCTACTCAAACCTTCCTTCCTTCCATCATTCTCTGCTTGTTAAAGTTACCTGTTAGAACTGTTCAAAAGTGGAAGCAGCTAGACCTTCCCATGCTAAGCAAGAAAAATCTCTTAAGTTTGATTTCAGGCCATGAGGATTTTCAAAAACATCCCACAGTCACTAGAACAACAACTATCTCTCTTCTTAAAGCACTTCCATTCTTGAACTCACATTATATATTGATTAATGTGTTGTTCATTGTTTGTTTTCCTCATGATATTACTGTTCTACCTTAGTATTCACTGAGGATAGCTCCCAGAATGCCTTGCAGATACCAAACCCCATGGATTTTCCAGACTCTTACATAAAATAGTGTAGTATTTACATATAGCATATACATAGCTTTTAAATATGTTTACATTACTTATAAAACCTAATACAATATATTATGTAAGTGATTATTATGTTATATTGCTTAGATAAATGGCAAAGGAAAAATCTGGTGCATATTACACACAGATGCAATTTTTAAAAAAAATTTTCTATTTACAATTGATTGAATGCACAGATACAAAATCCATAGATATGGAGAGCTGACCATGTGAGCTTCATTTTATCAGGAACTCTGTCTATTTAATTTATTTTCACTGCCCCAACATTCAGAATACTGTCCAACACATGGTAGATACCAACTAGATATTTCTGAATGAATAAATGATTACATTGATTGTGTTACATACCAGTGGCTTTTACGCACTATATTCTCCTAAATTTTTCAATTTTCTTCTTATTGAATGTATTGCTTTATAATCAGAAAAAAATTAAAACTGATTTTTAAATCTACTTTTAAAAACTGTAATACATCTAAAGAATAGGGATTAGTATATAGAAAGCATTTAACAAATAGTAAGTTCAGTTTATGTTCCTTCTTGATATTCAGCACACTAGGGGTTTTGTCCTGATCTTATGTGTCATGGTTCATACGATACATATTCTAACTAGAAATATCATTAATTGAAGCCTTTTACTATTCTTGATTTTAATTTGCAGACTATATGTCTCATTGGATAGTATGAAGATTGTTTCAAAGGTGCTTTGGGATATCTCTCTAATTCCAATCAATCAAAATATAAAACAAATGAATGATATACAATTTTTCAGTCTTCTGCATTGAAATTAATGCAATGTGGTTCAATAAATGACAAAACTTTGGCCATGTTGGCTATCAACATGCAATTGCTATATATGACTGCTTTTCTATAATGTGCTTTGAGACACTTATAAATTCACAGCTCTAAAGACTACTTAAAAATAAAATGTCAAAATAGAGCAATAATTCCCCTTTAGGATAATAGTTATGAGCCATTTTGGAAAATAATGATAAAATAACTATATGTAAAATTTAAGACCTCAATTAGTTTAAATAAATTGATTTATAGATTGACATATAAAAGTAGCTGAATCACCTATGAATGATCACACTGAAATACACTGAAGTCAAATGCAAAAACCTTTTGTGAATGCTGCCCTCCTTTTGCAATATTTGAACATTTTTCAGACACACTAGCATAACTTGAAAGGAAGCAGAATTTCTGCTAATTCCCTAATCTTATAAAAAAGACCAGTGCAGTGTAGTTTGTGCGAATTAAGGGTAGGCAAGCATATGGTTAGCATAGATCCCCCCCAAAAAAAGTTACAGCTATAGGAAACATAAGCTGAGCATATTGAAAATTTATTCTATTTTTAACAGCCTCTCTTCAGTTAAGTGGTCAAAGTCACAATTAACATTTCATATGCGTTAGCTGAGCTATATTTTGCAAGCCAGGTGTGACCTGATGGCAGGAATACATTTACCACCATGCTCTTCCCATTCAAGTGAAGCCATCACAAATTTATGTGTGTTAGAAAATCACAGTATTGAACATAGAGAGAGAAGAACATTTGTAATACACGTTCATAACTTGAGAATTGTCCTGCAGGTGATTATGTAGCTTTCAGTGTCCTTCACTAATCACTATGGTAACAGCAAAGCATAAATTTAAAAGGAAGTTTGCATCCATGTATCTGTTTGGTGGTGGACTCCTTTAAATAATTTGGTCTTCTTAATTCAGCATTAACTTTTAGTTTTGTAGCAAAGCCCTTTTTCAGTTTGAGTCATTTGGCTGTGATTTCATGCAACTAAGAAATTTCTTTGAGTTAGCAATTTGGCTCACTTTTGGAAAAACTTACCCAGCATAAGGCTTTTTCAAGTTTTTTTCAGGAGTTGGGGGCAGAGCTAGGGTCCAACATCTGTAGCACTGGATTATAGATTGCTTCTAAAATAATCTCAAATTGATGGATCATTGCTCCTGCCATTTGGGTCTGACAAAAAGTAGCTCTGGCATTTCCTCTTTTTTTTAATGCTATAAACTGTATATCGCTTCTCAGCTCCTGCCAGAAAAATGAATTCTTACCCATTTCAAGATTCTATAAACTTGAATCGTGCTTAGTGGTATAAAAAGTACTTAAACAATGAATATACATCTAATACTATTTTATAAACAAATTCATAAAATCATAATTATGCATTTTTTCAGGCTATGTTAAACTACACAATGCTGTTAAATAGCCTTTCTAAAAAGCAACGGAAGCATGGGGTCATTTTCCTGTTAGTCAAGCAGTCACAGACACTGTATTTTGAGTTTTATATTGTGGCTTAGAATCAGGGATCTTCACTATAAGAATTTTTTGGGAGGGGCTCGGGATTTAGCTCAATGCCTGCTTGGCAAGCACGAGGTTGTGACTTCAAAACCCAGTACTCCCCCCAAAAGAAATTTCTTGGGAGTAAATTAATGGTGATCAAACATCAAGAATTTCCAAATATTGATATAAGATCTAAATGTTTTTACACCTTCTTACTCATCGGTTCACTGTACAATTATCTCTCAATCTTGCACTTGCATTTCTCATTCTGAGTTGTTCTTTTGCGTTTTCATGTTTGTCTTGTTATAAATGGAGTTTCTTTCATATCTTTTCAGAAAATGTGTTTAAACTATAGCTTTAAAATTATAGCACTGCCACAGATTAATAAAATAAAGGTTAACAAAATCTAACCCTACCAAAGGAATGAGCTGGACAAAAATGACCACAGCCGAGCTCTTTGTGAGTTAGTTGCTATTGGGGCATGAAGCCAGGATAGCATAGTATGGTAAAATTCACAGTAATTTTGGAACTACATAGAGTTGGCCCTTAGAAAAAGCACAGTAGGGAGAATTTTCTAATAGACAACCTTCAGTATCATTTAGGAAAAAGAATCTACATATAGTATTCAAGAAAGTTAAGAAAGGCACACGTATTGGTCAGCTTTCCCATTACTGGAACAAACAGTAAAGGAGAAAATGGCTAATTTGACTCATAGTTTCAGGGTATTCAGTCCGTGGTTAACTGGCACCAAGACATAAATAGGGCAAAAAAGCATGGCAGACTACAGCTGCTCACTTAATGACACCATGAATGCAGAGCACAAGTGAAAAGTGCCAGTGAGAGACACACACTCCAAAGGCACTCTCCCAATGACCCACCTCTAACTGGACTCACCTCCTGATCATATATTAAAAGCGTAAAACTCTCACGGCCCAGTCACCTCTCCAGGAGTCTCTTAATCCAGCCAGATTAATAATTAAAATTACTTGGCACAACACAAATTAAACAAAGATGAGCAAGGATATTTTCTGTAAGATTTTAAGTTTTTGTGTGATTGTGAATTTCCCAGAAGAAAAAAAAATGGTCCATAATTTTCTTGAAAACTTTACCTAGAAATGTCACTTTCATGAAGCATATGTATCAAAGAAATGGTGTTTGCAGAACTCACTTTAGTGAAAGTTGTCCTGATGATATTGCCAAACCTATGGCAAAAACACATGGTTTCTCACTGAGATTCTGCTCTCCAGCAGGTTAAGCTACTGAAAATACAACTACCTGTTTCTTGTTTTGTTTTAGAGTGGGTTTTGGGTTTGAGTTTTGTTTTGTTTTGTTTTGTTTTGTTTTGTTCTGTTTGTATTGATCTGTGTGTGTGTGTGTGTGTGTGTGTGTGTGTGTGTCTGTCTGTCTGTCTGTATCTGTGTCTGTGCAGTATTGAGAATTTCATCCAGGGCCTCCATACTGAACTGTAATACTACGACCTTTTTTTTCCTTTCTCTTTCCTTTTTTTTAAAGACAGGATCTTTCTTTTCCTTTTTTTTCTTTTTCTTTTTCTTTTTTTTTAGACAGGATCTTACTAAGTCTCTAAAGTCTCTGAATTGTCCACAGTCTGCTCAGACTTGCATACCTCCTGCCTCAGCTTATTATTTTGGTGCATTTTCCTTCCTGATACTAGACTTAATAAAATTCATGCAGAAAATGCATTGTCTGTCTATATGCACATTTTGTAACAGTGAATAAGCAAGATAGAACATATTCAGTATAATTCATATCCATGTTTTCTTGTTAATTTTCTTAACTATATCTAATTTTTCTAAAAGTTATTGCAAGTAACTTGATTTTTCCAACTTAGGAAAATAACTTCATGCTCCTATGAAAGTTCAATCTGCAATAATGTAAATATAACAAGAATGCAAGCGTATGTACTACTTGTTAAAATTTCCATAAAACAACCTCATTTTAAAATACACATAAGATAGATTTTTATTAAAGCCAACTAAATCAGACACACAAGCTTAAATAGCACATGGTTTCTCTTGAATGAGAAACTCAAAACATAAATAAACAGCAAAATAAAAGGTAATAGAAAGGAGGGAGATCTTTTTCAAATGGGAAGGGGAATAAGAGATGAAGGAAAAGAATAAAAAGAAAAAAAGGGAATGCAAAAAATTTTTAAAAATTGAAGGAAAAATGGAAATAGACTTTTTGCAAATGGGAAGAAGACCACGAGATGAAAGGACTAGGGAAGGATGGGAGGGGTATGGGGCCAAAAAGAAAAAAAAAGGAATGAAAATGTGTAATACACGAGTACCACCTGCCCAAAAGAAATATAACTACTATGTATTACAAGCATGGACTATATAAAAAATTTTAAAATAAATCAAACAAAAAATGTCCAGAGAAATGGACACAAAAGATATAGGTTTGAGGTACAATGAATATTCCATATTTATACATACATAAAAATAAACTGAACATAGGAAATAAGAAACATACATTGGTAGAAATCTACTACATAAAATCCCCTCTATGAACCTCAAAGTTCGAAAACTCTCTTCAGAGGGGAGCTCAGGGCCGGGGCTTTAGCTCAGTGGTATAAGCTCCTGCTTGGCAAGCAAGAGGTTGTGAGTTTGATCCCTAGTACCAAAAAATAAAAAATAAAATATGGAAACAGAGGTAAGCACAGATGTGCCACTTTAGCCTCCTACTCTTAGTTCTGTTTAAACACATTCCTAGTTCCATCCTCTGGATTTGGTATTGCTTTGTTTTCTAAGACCAGGTCTTTTTCCAAGCAGAAAAAATTTATAGTAAGAATCTTGGAAAATTCAAAGGGGGAGTCTAGCCTTATTTCAAACTTCTTGCTCTCCTCCTAGGGACTACATCATTCTAGCTGTATCTTTCTGAACCCCTGGAGAGCTAAGATACCTCTCCACTCACCTGAGTTCCTCCATTGCTGTAGACTCTCTACCATTCACCTAATCATTCTGACAGCCACGACACCCTCTGTGGTGATCAGTTCTTAAACCAGTTTTGATTTCTATCCTTACCTTTCTGAGTACCACTCCTAGCTATCTCATAGTCTATGACACCAACTAGAATTAAAGCCATAACTAAACAGGTAAATATATCCTCAATCTTCATCTTTACATTATTGCTTCTATCCTCTCAAATCTCTAGACTCCAAATCCTAATGATGTACTACTCAAATAGTCCAGATATACTGTGGAGGCCATTTGCCATCAAATTTTCAATAGCAGTTTTGCATGTTTGAGTCTACTTTCTCCATAGACTGTCCCCTGTGAGCCCTGCTGTCTGCTAGGCAAACCTTATTATCAGTTTTGACTTTTGCTACTACAACTAAAGTTCTTAAGGTAACTTTGCTTACAAGGTACTTAATTGATTATTTATGTCATCTTTTCCTACAGTTTTTTGTGGTAGTATCATAAAAATATATTAATTTGAAACCAAAAGATAAAAATCTCTTTTTCCTTTCCAGTGAATCTTAGTAATGCCTTTTGTAATATATTTGTCGTGGAGAGGCTAGAGGGAGATCTTGAACAAAGGTAAATTGATATGATAAAGGGAAACAAAGCCCATTCCATTTGTCCCTAGGAAAGATAGGAGAATGGTAAAATCATTTTACAGGCTTTTGGTAAATGAAGTAGCAAAGTAGCATATATATATATATATATATATATATATATATATATATATATATATCAAAGGAAACTTTAAAGTCTCTGATAACTTACTGATACTCTAAAAATATAAGAATCTTTTTCCAGAATTGTAACTATGCCAACAGTGCTCACAGGTACAAATCCTCTCCACTTGAAGCAGAAGAAAAAAGAAAATGCAAGACAGAATATCTTGAATATTCAGTCCAAATTTTACCCACAATAAATCTTCTATAACTAGACTGTCAATCATAACTATACAGAGAAGATGAGACTTGAGACCATCTTGGGATGGACTTTGTAAACATAGGAGGGGACCAGAGTGAAAGGTCAATGCAATTACTAAGCTCAAGGGTGGTTACAGGCTCCAGCAATGGTGTGGCTCCAAACTGCCTGGCTTTACCATCAGCTCTGTGTAACATGGAACACGTCACCAGGCTGCGTCTCAGTCTTCTCCTTCGTCAAACAGATTAAATAGAAGCTGTTTTGTTTTGAAATTGTTACATGAAACAATAAAATGACTTAAAACAATAGTCGATTGTTATCGGTATCAGGTCAACACAAGTGAAGTACATTTTGTTTGCCATTCTATGCACAATGAACTTGTGTTACGGGCAAGCACAAGCCAGGGGAGCTGTGTAAGTGTGGTCTGGCCCTTCTCAACCTATTTCTGAAGAGTTTGTGGCCTTAGTCACAGAAGCAGTAAATATCTGAAGGATTGGAAATAAAGTGAATCTTATTGCTTCATTGGGTGCTGAACAATGTAGATCGGCATAGGCCGACAACAAGGGAACTCAAGTCTGCCCAATTCAGTTCTGGCTTAGAACAGCCTTGGGGCTAGAAAACCTGAGTCTTGTTATAAAGCGTTCTTTCACCTATACTCTTCTTTCCCTTGGGTCAAGTTGCCTGTGGAGTGCAGTGTAGTGTTTCTTAGCACCCTGTTCTATTGCTGTCCTTACTCCCTTAACATCACTAAAACCACATGTTTCTGAATTTTGTTTAAAAGTAAGTTGAAATCATTTTTTAAATCTCAATTTCTGGAAAGTGGCTTTATTTTCCTTTTAGGAGTCTTGAGTTAAACAGGCAAGGCATTACCCTTAATAAAACTACATCCTAGCATTTCACTGGTATTCATTCCATTAACCATCAATACCAGCCTCACACGAGAACACATTTCTTTGATTCCAATGAGACTCTTTTCCTGTGCAAATGCTACAAGATTCTGCATTTTATTGAGGTGTGAGCTAAGTTGGCTGTCCAAATGAATGGAGAAACTTAAAATTTTGCCATATACCTAAATGTCTCAGAACTTACCTCCTCTACAATACATCTTCCAGTTAGCATATCTGCCAAGAACACTAACATTACTAAACTCTTAATATCTGCCTGCACTCTACATTACTAAACACTTAATTTTCCTGGTCTTTATATCCATCTTCTTTTATGATTTGTATATACATTGTTCTAATAATTGCATATAGATTCTTAAATTTTTATGGACGTCTAATCCGTATCCTCTATTGAGCATTTCAAAAGCATTTTCAAAACCTTACTGATTCTAACGTAAGTTTTGCTGTTTAGCATACTTACTAATTCACCCCACAAATATTTATTGAGCACCCATGATGACCAGGTATAATTAGGATTAAAAGCTTAGCAAGGAAATGTATCATTTCCTCAAAAGTGATAGTTCTGATCCCACACAGTAAAACATAAAGGGTAGAAGATGAAATAGTGCTGTTTCAAAGTTGTTTTTCAACTGGAAATTATTTCATAATTCCAAAGTAGCAACAATTTCATTTCAAATGCTGATAAAATCTCTCTCTCTTATTCCACACAGGATAGTGGCCAGAGCCTCCAAGAATCTCATGTCCACACAAAGTTTAGGGATTGTGTTTGGCCCCACCCTCCTGAGAGCTGAAAATGAAGTGGGGAACATGGCGATCCACATGGTTTACCAAAACCAGATAGCAGAGCTCATGCTGAGTGAGTACAGTGAGATCTTCGGCTCAGCAGAAGACTGACAGACAAGACAAGTTACTGAATATGTTCACATCTGTCTTGATGCCTAATATTTTTACATTTCTGTAAACATATTTCTGAAATATTTTTTTCCTTTCAAGTGACAGATGCCTCATTCTGTGAAAACTTAGTGATAATTTTGTTTTTAAGTTCCAAACATTTGAATAAAATAATTGACAATATTTGCCTATATTTGTTCTACATTAACCCTTTTAATGCTGTTCTCTCCAGCACTTCTGGAAGCATGTCATGCATGCCTCACACTCTTAAATGATTTGCGGATTACAGCCCAAACCCAGACTGTAGTCCTGCTGCTGTTCATGGGCATCAGGTGTATGGCTGTGTATATGTGGATGTATGAGTATGTATAGGTAATACTGGTTGAGAATCTGAGTATGTACACAGATATGTGCCTTCTCACAGTTCCTGCTGCCCTAGACATGTCCCAACCTCCCACATGTCCACAAGTGCAAGCAAAACAGTTTGAGAAGGCAGACATTGATAATTTTTAAATAGAATAAAGCAGACTACATTCTCAACCAAAACAGACATATTTTATCTTTCAGTGTATTCCAGCTATTCTTAGTGCTATATGGTGAAATTTATAAATACAATGTGTTGAATGCAATTTTTCTGAAGAAAAATGACAAAGCTTCTACCACTGGATTTTTTTTTTGTAAATACTATTTGTAGTTCCATAAATATACTATATTATAACTTAGAGGCAAATTAGTGCCCTGCAATTTTGATCTTTATTTTATACAGGAATTGTATAACTGCTCATTTTTAATGTTAACATGCATTTTGAATCTTTATCAAACTGTATATCTTCCTTTTTTTGGATATGTCATTTTATGTAGAACTTTTATTGTGCTTCTGAGGATGCTTTATTGGTGAATTACATTAAATCCATCTAGAAAGAACTTTTTTAAAGGCTTTTTTTCAAATGCCCTAAGGATTCCTTGACTAGATATGGATTGCTTTATCCATTTGATGGTTAGTTTCAGTTGTGATGGATAAACAAAAGGGTAACTGTCTAGAATATATCAAACATTGTTTCATTTTGAAAAGCATGTTCTAGCTGAACACATCTCATGCCTGGTTTTATGGAAATATTCTGCTGATAAAAATGTAGACTTACGTTTGACAGCTTTTTAATAAAATTCAAATGGAATAAATAAAACTAATCCAGTGCAATAAAGAGTAAGTCTAGTTATCGATTTGTTTGTAAAACAAAAAATAAAGCATGTAAATAAAATTCGTGAACCATGGATCCAAAGCAAACACTTAGAACAATAATAAGCTCAGATGCATAGGCTATCTGTATTAATGGAGTAACAGCAAGAAAGAAGGTCTATTCAACTGATGTACACACAGCTCCAGATGTGCACACAGCTCCAGCATCTACGGGCTGCCTGCGGAAACCCAAGTTTACTTGCCCCTCCTGAATATCTTCATTTTAGCAATGATGCCAATAAGTGGGCTCATGGCCAAGAACAGAGAAGCAACCACAATAAATGATGAAGTGTGGTCTCATCAAATGAGATGTATACACATATCACAGAGACGAAAAGAGTCACATGAGAGAGAACCCCATGGTCTAAAGCCACCAGCACCAGGGAGCCAACAGATTGGCTCACTTTAAGCTATCCTTATATGTAAAACTATAATTATGCCTTTTGGTAAAACACAGAAAGATGAAAAAAGGGTTCTGGTGTTCTATTTCAAGTTTCCCTCATTGCTATGACATTCTCAATTAGGTCTTCTCCCAAGACTTTAATCACATCTTTTTGAAGAGGGGAAGAGTAGATTTAGTAGTTGTAACATTAAAATCATAGCTGTTCACACGTGTCCATCTTTAAAGTTATTCTGGAAGCATCAGCCAGAAAGAAGCAGCATTGAAAGCCAAGAGAAGTGGCACTACCTGCTCTGAGCAGGGACTCACAGCCCCCTGTCACTGCTGCTTTCCAGATTCATAATCTTCAAAAGCAGCAGCTTCTTGATTTCCAATCTGATGGGATTTAGAATAATTCAAACCCCAGCTGTGTCCTGTCCCTGCCTGCTAAGGACATTTAATCAGAGAATGTGTTTCCTCTCTAGAGAAAGACAATCCCAAGGTGTTAAGCCAATGTGCCCATCACACTAACTTGCACACTTTGAAAATGTAGAATGGGTTACAGCAAAAGGTGATTAGATTTCATAACATCTTATAAACAGCAATGATGGTCACACCACTGTTCCAAGTTTTAAAGCCAAGAGTATAAGCATAAGCATATTATGCTATCTTACCAAGAGAGATTTTATAAAACTGATCAATATTCCCCAACAAGATGTCATAAGCAGGGAATAAATCACCTATTTAAGTATGAGTGAGGCACAATTTTAGGCACTAGTGACACATACATGATACAAGGCATATAACTCTAACCTCTGTAGTTTCACTGTCTGGTAAGGTAGAAAATTGTCAAAGAATTAGTAACAGTTCTATACAGGACCAGGGACTGTGTTAATCAGCTTTCTATCACTGTGACAATACTGAAAATATAAAAATTAATGGAGAGAATTTATTTTGGCTCAGAATTTTAGAGATCTCAGTCCATGATCAGTCGGTTCCATTACTTTTAAGCATGTGGAAAGCCCAAAACATCATAGTAGAAGGGTGTGACAGAGGAAAGGTGCTCATTTTGTTGGCAAGGAAGGAGCGTGAGAGAGAGAGAGAGAGAGAGAGAGAGAGAGAAAGCCTATGCTAGCAAGCCTCCTCCTCCTTCCACTTTGTTCCATCTGGGCCGCCAGCATGATGGATGGTGTTGCCCATATTTAGGTGGATCTCTCCCTTAAGTTTGCTGTCCCACAAGCCAGTTGTACCTGGAAACACCCCTACAGATGCACACAGAAGTGTTTTACTAAGTTCTTGAACACTTCTCAATATAATCAAGTTGGTAATCACGATTAAACATCACAATTTAACCATCAAGATTGTCCATCTTGAAAACCATGTAGTTAAGCATCTGTATATAGACATTCCAAAGGTATTTTTGGATGAATGAATAAGCAGAGGCTGTTCAGAAATAGTAAAAAAAAAAAAGTGCAAGGGTGGCAGCAGATCAAACAACAAGTTATGCCTCAGGTAGTCAAACATGGCTTCATTGATTAAGTATCCTGGAATAGTTCCATCTAATCTTGACTGATGAATAATATTTATCAGGCAAGGAAAAATGAAGAATACCCAGAAGCAGGAATTTCATGAAAGAATGTCATGAATGACCTAATATCACGAAGGAAAAGTGAGGAGCTGACTGGATAGAGGACAAAGTATATGCCTGCCAATTTGGGAATATGGAGCCAGAGAAAGATGTTGAGGGTAGATATATCCAAACCATTCAGATTTTATCCTGTATTCAAAAGGGTTGCAACACAGTCTGTGAAATAAGAAATGCATGCAGAAACTTTATTTCTTAGGGAACCTTAAAATTCACCAGTAGGCAAGAGATGAAAATTATTTTGAGGAGGCTTTCATTTTCTCTTATATGCATTGGAGTGTGTGTCTCTCTGTCTGTCTGTCTGTCCGTCTGTGTCTGTGTGTGTATCTTTCAACATTTTCTAAGAATAACATTATAATCTTGCAATTTAGGAGCATTTTCAGAAATTATATTGTAGTCTATAGAATGGGAACAGAAATCCAAAACAATCTTCCTGGAAAATCAAGTCAGTTAGTAAATCCCTTTTCAACATGGCTCTGTCTACCCAGCATCTGAGAGCTGGCCCCTCTTTCTCTCAGGCACAGAATGCCTCTTGGAGACAATGTGTATTCCATATATACTGTGAGTGTGACTTTACTTAGCATGTGCCATATGACAGGATCACCATGCCACAGCTCATAACTGAAAGCCATATGATGGTTCTCCCTATCCAATTAGAAAACAAAGGATCCAATTAAGAAAAATTAGAAAAGCTGTTAGAAGGAAGCAATCACTTGCCAATGGTGCTGTCCTTACAGTGTACTACAGCTAGAAATTGACCTGTACTTCTTTTTTCCACATTTACTTTTATGAATTATAAGTTAATCACCCTGTCAGTTCCTAATTAAAAGGCCCTGCAAGGAATTTGATCCAAAAGGACTGTCACTAAGAGTTCTGGATCAAATTGCTCTGTTGTCAAAAATGAGAAATAAAACCAAAACAATATCAACTCTCTCTTGGGAAGGTAATTTTTTTTCTGAGTGTATTGGGGATCAATTCTTGAACTTCATGCTTGCTATGGAAACATTCTACCAATGAGCTGCAGTCCAAACCTATAACTCAAATATATATAAATATATATATATATATATGACTTTCTTCAGTAATAATCACATATTGTATCTCCAATTAAAATATTTAATCTTGAAGGTGCATCTTTTTCTTTAGACAGGGGGTTGCAAACTCCCACACTTAGTGGGTCCCGGTGAGCAGTAGAAATGAGAAGAGGAGCAGGTCGAGGCACTATGAGGCAGAGAGAACCCAAGCTCCATGCTTTGCCTATAAGGTCATCTTCTGCTCACCTGGAGATGCTGATACTCATGTGAGAATTTGGACACAGTGCTGCTGGACCCTCACATCCTTAATGAGAAGCCAGCAATTCAGCGTCTATATGCAGTCTGATTTTTAAGGCACCAAATAATCACGAGTGAACAGGTTTGACCTAAGAACTTCTGATTCTTGATCTCAGTGTTAAGTCTTCTGTGATCTCTGTTGTTGAAGAGCTTGCTCCCCAGAAAATGGTAGTGTGTGAAGCAAAGCGTAGAAGTGACAGAGCAATGGAAGGGAGGAGCATGCAAAGTGCATATATGAACTTTCTATTTGGACCCTGGACAAGTTATTTACTCTGGGTGTCTCAAGGTTCTGATCTATTGGTTGCACACACTTATCTTGCTTCTCAGGACTATCCAATGGAATCATGTGAAAGAAATTAAAACAGGTAATATACTATGAAAATATCAATTGCCCCTAAAGGATGTACATGATCAATCAATATCCAGCTTATGGACTGATAATAGTTTTATGTGCTGAAGATTATGAGTAAGACAGTTGGAACTAAACTCTAAAAAACTGTGAATACCATGACAAAATGTATTTTCCTGTATCTCTAGTCAATTCTGAGACACTGAAAGATTTTTTTTTAGCAAGAAGGTAACTATTAGTTCTCTAAAGATTCTTGTGGCCACATTGAGAAGTGAAATTTGAAGCAGGGAACAATCGTAGACTCCACTGTCAGGTTGTTTTCATAGTACTGTTAATGCGGACCTTAATGGAGAAGGTGGCATCAGCTAGAGAAACAGGTATTATGGGTCAGCATCAAGCAAACGCTGTCCAAGGCTTCCTAACTATTACTACTAAGTACAAAGCACTAACACTTGCTTCACAGAACTCTCTAGTGAAGCCATGTCCAGTTTAATTTGTTATTCAGAATGAAAGAACATCAGAATATTCTCTCAATCATTTGGTATTACACAGTCACTATTTTAGGATATTTTGACCAAGTAATTCTCAAGTCAAATGAATGGTCATGCTACCAGCATAATTCCTGAATGATCCTGTGGTCTTTCTACCCCACCTGGCTCTACTTTCTTCCAATATTGCTTTTCTGAATTCTCCACAGAACCAACAAGAAAAACTGGGAAAGACTAATTTTGATTAGTTAACACTTATGGAGTGCTTGCTATGCACTTGTTACACATATTGCCTTATTTAATCCTCACAACTCTATAGAGAGAAATAGTACTATTATCCCTAAGTCTCACTTAAGGATATAGAAAAAAAAGAAATTATCAAGTTCAGCATAATATGGCTCCAGAAGACCCCACCTTAACTATGATACCATATGGTCATTTAGGAAATGGATCTGAAGAAACATAAGCATGTAAACACTCCAAATATCTATGCTCCGTATGTGGGTACCCAGTTACTCTTCTGTTAACACACTTAATGAGAGTTGCACTTCTATCCTAACTTTCATGAAAGAACAAGAGCGATATTGTATGACTTCTCAAAGGAAGATAGAGTATCTCTGTTGTTACAAGAAGATGCTTGAAGTTTGTTGATGTATTTGCTTTTGTTATTTTAGTATTCATATAATATTTCATTTATAAACATATTTCTGATCATTTTACTTCCTTGTTCAAAAGACAGAAAGGAAGTCTCTGCCAATCTTTAAAAGTATGTGTTCGGTTGATTTAACTCTATCTTACCTTGCATTATCCAGTGTTAGATCACATTTGCCATCCGCCATATCATTTGACCTAATATTGTGCAAACGTTAAATTTGGCTCTTAAAGCGTCCTACAGAAAATGAAAAAAAAAATGGGCCCTCAACAGTCTTCCTCTTACATATAACTGAAAAAGAGGTGAGCATCAAGACATTCTTTGTCTCACACTTCCAGAGAATGGTCCTGATCATTCAAATCATGAGAATACAGTGAACATCTTGTGCAGAAAGATGACAGTTTTCTGTAGTAGTGTTGCTGAGATGAAAATTTCTATCTGCCTTTGTGAGAGGCCTGGAAAAAGAGAAGAACACACACACACACACACACACACACACACACCTTAAAAACGTATGCATCTACCATACTACTATTTTTGATAGATTGTTGAGCAGAACTGTTAATAGTCTCACTGTTTGAATGTCTACTTTGTATGCTTTAATTTTGTAACTTGAACAACCATTTCCAAGATGACAGTATGTAATTTATCAACTAGTGATTTCTTAGTTGTTTTTTTTGTTGTTGTTGTTCTTTTCTTTTTTTCCTTTGGAATTCTGTATTGTTGCTGCCCTTTTTTCTGTTTTATTTGGTTGGTTTTTTTCTTTCTAAATAAAATTTTTTAAAAAATGTATGCATCTGATTTTTGCTACCTTATACTTGAAGTAAAGCGCACAGGATCCACAAAATTTGAAAGCAATAAGCTGGATGTTCTAGAACAGTTTTCATTCACTAAAGAGAGTACAAATGTAGCAGGGGTGGAAAGTACTACCCAGGTCTCTGGTTGGTGCTTCATGCACACTATTTGGATGAGTGGACCAAGGTAAACACCGAGATCATGAGCAACATGAACGGGACTGTCACCCACCAAAGAGTTTCCTTATCAAGATGACAGTAGTGTCCTGCATACAGCCAAATCACTGACATTAGTTCATTCTTATTCCCACATAAAAAATAATCATCAAATAACAGCCCCTTCATTAACCTCTCTTGAAGTCTACATCCCCCAGCAATGCTTCTTTCCTAAAGCTCAACAGCCACGCAGAGAGACAGTGAGATTTTCCAACATAACTCACGCAAGTCTGACAGAATAGTCTGACATCTTGCTTCAGATCACGGAGCATCCAGGCATCTGTGATACCCAGTGACATCTTCTACTCACCCTCTTGGCACTTTCAAATGTGTGGTTTGCATGGTAGACAAATGCTACAGAACATAGGCTTTCTGACCAGTGTATAAAAATCTCAAAAGCCAAGAAATCTGGAAAATATAAAGCACTGGCCTGAAAGTCCTCTTTTTCCCCTTCTTCTGGCACCATCTAAGCTGATAAATGTACTTCACACACACACACACACACACACACACACACACACACACACACACTCAACATTTTAAGAGCAGGAATGTAACCATTGCTCTAACCATTCTCACATCACTAGCAAAATGTTTTCTAAGTCCATATTGTGCAGCATACTTAGATGTGCGGATTTTTCCACATCATTTGGTGACATTTTACACAGTTTAAGTTCTGCTCTTTCTTGCTAGACCCTACCTTCCCCCCCCCCTTGAAAACATTCCACCAATGGAATTTCCTTTAGCATCTTACCCTGGGCTTGGATTCTTCCCTCTCCTTCCGCTTCTATTTGCCTTGCTGCTGCGCTATTTGCCAGAATGTGTCTGTCTGTTAAATTCAAGACTCCTGGATGAGCAGGAAGGGCACAGAGGTGTTCAGCTGCACAGCAGGGCAACCCAGTTAACAGAGTAGGGCTGACTTTTGGGGAGGGTACATGAAACCTTATAGACCAGGGAGTGGTACACACAGAAGGATCCAGGGAAATCATGTCCAACTCAAGGACGTATTGTTCCTTAGTCTCCACACAAGTCCAGGTGAACGGCAGCTTTTAAGTTGGAAGGGATGAAGAATACAATTGAACCCAAAATTGGTTTGAGCTCACTATTTTTCTAGCTATCAGTTCTGAGGTCACAGTCACTAAAACTGGAAACTTAAAATTGACTTCAAAAAGGCAAACGCTAACTAGATTTCACACTGGATTTCATTTTACTTGGCATTACAGAAAGAATGCAGGTATTAAATAGACTGTTTCCTGTATACAATAAGGTTAATTAGTAGTGAGGGATGGAAAATCAGTGTAGACATAACTCTTTTCGACAGGTATCAAAAATAATCCCCTGATCCCTACAGACCCCAGCTGCATTGAAAGAGGAGCAATATAAAAGATTCTTTAAGTACAAAATTTTCAAACATTCTCCAGGTGTCCGGGCACCAGTTAAATAGGCCTGGAGTTCCCTGAGCTGGACTTGGTTCTCGGTTCCTTCCTTTGCTCAAACTTAAAGGCACAACTACTCACAGTGAATTTTGAGGTGCGGCACAAAGGCTCTCCGTACAAAGCAGCTGAGGCTGCAAACGGAGACAGACAAGAGAACAAAAAGAGGCATATATTGAAGCCTGAATGGGACTTCTCTAAGCTCCTTATCAATAAGGTTAATAAGGGTCTATGCAATTTACTGATCACTATGATGCAACAACCCTTCTCCAACTCCAAATCTCCATGTCAGTGCTGGCTTTTAATGCTTTCCACAACCAATCACATAAAAGTGCCTTTGCCTACACCCCGGAGAATAAACTCCAGGATCCTGGCCTCTATAAAATCTCTGGTCCGTTATTACAGTTCTACCTGCCCTAGTTAAGCAGATTAACAGTTATTTCCTAGGACTTGATATATGACTTTCTTTGTAATTGAAGCTGGAGTCTCAGATATTACTAAAAAATGTATTTCTGAGAAACGCATTCCTTTTTTCTCTGGTTTAATTTTGTTATCCTCAATCATATGCATGATATGAAAAAATCCAAACTTCTATCTCCTCTATAAAATACATGTCATATCAAAAAGGTGACAAGAGGGGGGAAAAGTAATTAGTGAGTTCACAGAGTTCAGTAGAAAAGTTAAAATGGAGTAACACATTACTTTTTATGTTAAGATTTCACAAGACAAATCTTGCCTGTGTTTTAATTGCATGTGACCCTGGCAGTCCTACTCTGAAATGAAGTGCCGTAAAATTAAAGATGACAGACGCTCAAAACAAGTCTTGTGATCTTGATTAAACTACAAAGACCACACTCTCTCTCTGCTGCAACTCAGATATCATGGGCTGTTTTATTTGGGGAATTGCTTCATTAATGCCTTCTTTGACTAGACATGTTTATTATTAAAAAATACTGAATATGGTGATATCTTGCATAGCTAAATGATTCCAAAAAGCAAGTTATAAGTGAAGAGTATTTAAATAACCCAAAGAATTAATCCATTTCATAAATGTTCCCAAATACATCACATGGTCACATGGATATATGAGGATATATATGTGTATATCCATCTTTGACACATATATTACTTATTAATATCTAAAAATCTCTACTACAACCTAAGAAGTGCAGCAGTTAATCTGTCAGACTTCCTTATAGCCACGTGAAGTTTCTCAGGCTTCCAAAATATATAGAATTTACATTTTCCCATAAAAATGACTTCTCAGAAACACTACTTCAAATTTTTAAGCTTCTTCCACAGTCTGAGAAAAGATCTGGATTTGACTTACATCTGACTTTTCAAAAGCAATGCTAGATCAGTCTACATAAAACATAGAATAGATGCTTTGAAATTTCGCTTCACCCTTGTTAAACAATGGCGAGATGTTGAGAGGAAAGCCCTAATTTGATTATGCTTTTTAGGTGTCTCTTCTAGACATTTACATGGTTGAGCTAGTGGTCCTTGTTTACCTCTGAAGCTTTAAAGGTCAAGCTCTTATCTTATCATGCACAGGTCATAATCTCATCACTAGGATCTTCCACCACCCAAATGTCTATGATCCCATTATTTGGTTCAATTTCAAGAACATTATTTTTGAATGCTATATTTCATTTTAGAATAAAAAGAGGCACCACATTTTTAACATGCCCTGTATATATGGGTGAGATAGATTTCTCACTCAAGAATCAAAGCTGGGAAATCTGGTTTCCAGAATTCCTTTTTTATAACATATTTGTGATTTCAAATGAGTCTCCATACACATCTGTCTCAGTTTCTTCAAGTTCAAAATACATTGGCAATTTCTGTCCTACCCAACAAAAAACATTATTATGAGAATGAAGTAGGATAACCTATCTTAAAAACACCTTGAAAACACTTAATGCTTCCTGATTAGTATTATTTTTACTGTAATTACGCCACCAATTTTCTTCAGTATTCAGAAAGCTTTTGCATATACTAGTCCAATGTTCCTTTAATTGCTAAAGGCACATCTTTAAAAAATCGTCCATTTGCCTTTAAAATTAAATGTTTGTCCCTATATATTTTCTCAAACTGTCAAAGGCCCTCAGGTTTTGGATTTGTCATGTTTCTAATATGAGAGATTATATTTGGCAGAAGAACTCAGGTTTATGAACACAAGAAAGTGTTCATTACAACTTAATTGTTTATGGTTTTGGTAATTATGATATGCTAAAGGAACTACATTCGCATCTACTTATTTTCTTTCTATCTTTCTCTGCCTTAAAGTTTACCTATATTTCTTTGCTTCTCTAGCTCTCTATCTTTTGCTATCCCTTTTGCTATCAGGGGTATCCTCTGTGTGTCACTTTGTCATTATTATGCCCCCTACCCTCACATCTAGAGCAGAAATTTTAACCTCAGATTCATGGCTCCCTGATCCCTTAGAGTTTGCTAGATACCAGAACTTATATAGCAGACTGTTCATTTTTTAGGATTTAGACTCAAAAAGGCCTGTGAGGAAGAATTAATGTCCTACATTTATTTTCCCACATGTCACAACACTACTACCTTATATCTGATTTAAACCTCAAATGGATCAATGTAAACAAATCCCAAATTCTAACAGACCCTGAGGAATCCTCACGGCTCTCTGTCTGAGACAGCTGTTTTTCACAGTACAGCTTTTTCCAATGAGTTAAATACAGATTTAGCAAAGCCAGGTAATACATATAAGAAAATCAGGATTCTGCTTTTAAGGAAACTGTCATGTAAAATTTTTGAAGTGAATAAACATGAGCACCCATGTAATTAAGATACATTACCTGTTATTCAACACAGATACTTAGTATTTGAAGAACAAATACAGAAGCAACCACAAGTGGTTCATTTTTATAATGTCCACTTGTGAACTGTGCCAGACACATGTCCTGGGCCTGCATGGTACTTCTATACCATTAGCTGCCACATATCAAAGGCAATGTCAGTGCTTTTAATAGGATTACATAGAACCCAGTAACAAGCGGGAAGACTAGCTTTAGACTGAGTAACTGGCCAGTAATTTGGATGTTTAACTAAATGATTGGCTGCCAAATTGACAGGTCATCCACACTGAACTAGCCACTATTCCATGAATTTTCATGACTAGGATCACAATGGTTCATTTGCATGTGTGAAATTTGCTGTGAAGCTGGCTTTTGAACTGGCTAGCTCAGCCAAAGATGCTTTCTGTAGGCCATGATGCATTTGCGCCTGATGAATGCCATCACATGAGGGTAGCGTAGACCTTCCTAGGCCCTTGTGTACAAATATGTAAGTAGAAGGGCCAATCAACATGGACGATAATCACCAGAATGTAAGAATACAGGGGAAAATTGGAACATTGGAAAAGTAAGATTAACAACAAATGAACATTTGGACAAGAACAAAAAAATTTAAACTCTTTAGGCCACAGGAAACATTTTGGATTTTTCTGAAAGTACTTCAAAGAGTAACTCTTTATGCAATGTAGTCATCAAAATTTGAATATCTTCCTCATCATTATCAACAAACCACAACTTCTGTATAATACAATGGGACAGACACTTGGACAGCTAACATGGCCTCTTGAGACAAATTCTTTCCCTAGAGGGATTTATGGTCTATTCAGAGAAAGAAGCATGAGGCAAAAGAGAGAAGAAAGAAAGAGAAGAAAAAGAAAGAAGAAAGAAAGAAAAGAAGACAGGAAGAAAAAAGAAAGAAAGAAAAAGTCACAATAACTCACATTATTTCCTAACTTACACTGATAGCTCTTACCAGTTATCTTGTAATGATGCCATATTTCAAACATGAAAAAATGAAAGTGTAGAAAGCTTACACAATTGTCCAAAGGAACAAGCTTGAAAGTGTTTTTTTAATATCTAACTAGATAAATGCTTTTATTTATCTAAAAGATAAATGAGTGAAAAGATTAGAAGTGTTGCAGTAATACCCAAAATCTGTTTACTGAACTATAATTTATAATAGAAAAGTAATATACATATTTAGTAAAAAAAATTGAATAGTAAGCAAATTAATGTTCATATGATGGAATTTGAAGAGACTAAAATCACTTATGTGTGAATACTGTGCAGGAGATAAATTTGCTAAGAGAAAGAACAGGTTATACAATTACAGGTATGATGCAATGTCATTGCTGCTTATGTATCTTAATATGTATGTACATGCACAGCAAAATATTAGCAGTGGTTATCCTTAGGTTGTGAGATTATCAGTAATTAATTTTCTCTCATCATTACTGGCACATCCCCAAGTTTTTGCTTTTAACAGTTGTTACTTTTGTAATTAGAAAAAAAACTCCAAGTATAATTTTAAAAATATATAAGTGATAACTTAGTCTATATATGGTAATTGATACAGACAAGAAGTTCTACAGAATTTCAAATAAGATCATGCTAAACAAGGGCATGAAGAAACCTAAAGCAATTCTAACAGGCAGGAAACGTGTGAAGCACAACTGAGAGAAGAAGGGCGTTAGGGCAGGGGTATAACATGAGCAAAGGCCCAGAAGAAGTAATCCTTAAAATGTGCTTGGAGAATATGACTGGTCACCCATGATGAATATTCCAGCAGAGGAGGAATCAGACAATCAACCTCGTATCTTTTATGGGTCAACTTTTTAAAGTGCAGCTAAGAAAATCAAGACTGCTTTTAATGTGACAAAAATTCTACAACACAAAAGCATAAAGTACCAGCCGTATCCTTTGGCTAAGACACCCTGTTCATATGCCAGCTTCACAGTGGAATTTCACACATGAGAAGGCAGGTAAGGGCCAAATTTTGGAAGCCCTTAAATGCCAAGCAAGAGAGTTGGACTTGATCCTGTAGGCAGTAGGGGACCTCTAAAGTTTTAAGCAGGGGGGTAATGAGAGCAAAAACGTTTTAGTAAAATTAATCTGGCAACACCAGGTAGGTGGACTGGAAGCAAAATGACTACATGTCTGTTCTCATAAACTACTTGCAATAAAAAAAATGTTCTGAAGATCTTACCTTTCTCAATTCAGATTATAAAATCTATAAGAATTGGAAACAAACACCATATTTCTCTGTATCTCTGTCAATGCTGAGCAATAAAGGAATTATTGAACCATTGTTAAGGGTACAAGCTTTAGATTCAGAGAACCCTATGTGATCCTTGGCTCCTGAAAGGAGCACCTGGATTCTGTAAGCCTCAGTGTGTTCATCTGTAAAGTAGGGACAGAAAAGTCACTTTGCAGGATTGTGGAAGGGATTATGTGAGATTATGAGATCATGTGTGCTAAACCTTCAAGGGGAAATATACACCAACTGCTAACTATTGTTCTAACAATCACTGTCAAGCCCCAAAATGTTATTCAGACGAGTTTGTTGATAAAGATGATAATATTGATGCTTGATTTTCACTCTCTAATGCAAGCATAAAGTGGAAGAGGCTAAAATAAATATAATTTAGAAGCCAGTTATTTTGTGGGCAAGAATAGACACCAGAAAGATTCAGAAGGCAAAGACTGAGGGCACTGAAACTAATGCATACAGAATTCAGCAAAAACGGGCATCTAAAAACCAAAACAAGTCTTAACGAGAAATAGGCAGCTAACAAGGCCTTGCTGGAATAGTAAGTACTATCTTACAGAGATTGTACTATGTCCCCAATCATAGGAATAAATAATTGTGTCTGGCAGCAACCCTTTCAAAAAACTTTGCCATTGAATTTCTGTTAACCAGTGTTAGGATTTAGATCTAAAATATCTGCCCAAAGATCTCATGTGTGTGGAAGGTGACTGAATTATAGGAGCACTAGACTTATCAGTGGATTTTCCCATTCAAGTGTTCAGTGGCCGAATGTGCTTTTAGAAGGCAACTGGTTGGTCATGGGTCACAACGGATGTGACCTGGAATTGCTCATTCTTGTCCATGGTTCCTCCCTTCTTTCTCTGCTTGCTAGCTGCGTGGATGGAACAGCTTTCCTCTGCCATGTCCTTCTGCCATACCATTTTTTAACTTGGAGCCCACCAAACTCTGAGCCAAGATAAACCTCTTCTCCTTTAAGGTGTGGGTGTCAGGCATTCTGTCCAAAAGACTGGAAAGTTGCTAAGACAACCGGTAATATTAAACTATAACCTTATTCACAGTGTTCCTTTCATATCCTTAGAACAAGTACATACCCTCATTGCTTGGGTTAAAATACCCAAGCTTCTGGAGAAATAATGGACACTAAATCTTGGATAGGAAATATCTGGGATGAACCTGAAACACTATCTTATGCCTAAAGATAAGCAACCATCAAGGACAAATAGGGTCATGTTAGAAGGATACAAAAGCCAACTTGCAAAGATTGCTACTGGCCAAATCAAGATATATAGCAACTGAAGTGGATTGGAAGATATCAAAGCTACCTTTAAAATCTGAGCAATACTACAACACAAAGAAACATAAGAATTCACTAAAGAAAAAAAGCAAAGATTACTAAGAAAAGACCCAATGTTCTAAAAATTGGTATAGAAAGGAATTAAATTAACCACATACTCTGGTTTTATTATACAAATAATATTTCAGGACCATATAAGTTGAGGAGGAAAAAAATTTTTATTTATTTATTTATTTATTGGTACCGGGGATCAAACCCACAACCGCGCGTGCTTGCCAGGCAGGCATTTATGTCACTGAGATAAATCTCCATTAGGAAATAATTTTGTAGATACGTTCAAGCTAAGAAATACAAAAGCAAAGTCACGCACGTATGCCACAGTAGATTGAATACTGTAATAAGTATTCTGGACTGTTTATTGCCTAACTGTAACTAACACTTTTCTAATCTTATTCCATTGTTCTGTCCATTTTTGTGCTGAAATATTTTGAGTAATTTGAGAGATCATTACATTTCACTTAGAAATATTTTTTAGAGCTACTTGAAAAGTTACTATTGTACAACTACTAAACAACACTGAACACTAGTAAACAACTTCAGAAACAACACTGAAGGTAAAATAAAATCAATGGCGGTGACTTTTCATGAATCATCTTATCTCACCCTCCAATCAATTCACAGAGTTAACTTGTGAGGGAAAGTGAGAAAGACCTTTTAAACTGAAAATGCATTACTTATTTCCAGTGCTCCATCAGCTCTTTACACATCTGAAGGCCCAGCCCCTCCCTGCCTTTTGACTGAAAGGGATAAGGCTGACTCACCTCTCGGAGTGCTCTTGGTGGCCATCAGGAGTGGCACTTGCGTGAGTGGTCACAGTGGGCTGTGGCTCCCCAGACAGAAGAGAGAGCTCAGTAGTGCAGATCGGTGAGGTGGTGGACAGGGCCCACGTGGGGATAGTCAGATGCACGCCACTCACTTGAAAAATTTATGCCAGAAATTCTCTTTAGTTGCGTTGGGGAGCAAGGTAAAAATGAAATAAATTCTGAGAGAAGAAACTTGACCACTTCACAAAGCTCCATTTGGTTAGCTCAAACCCCAAATTTTAAGAAAACAGTTGTTAATATTACCCATTTGCTGCTTTATATTTTCCTGATTTTCACTTGATTCTCTCACCCCCCACACACACACCTACACACAGACAAATAAATAAATAAAAATTTCTACCATCTTTTTCTTTTCAAACTCAACTCTGTAGCAGAGTTGCTGGATACTAAATAATATGAGTATCAGTTTCTTAATGAAAATTAGCTCAAGTTAGGTGTAACATGCACAAAAGATGTAGGTCAATGATCATATATTTGAATTTAAGAAAGGCGGCTTCTAAATCCAAAGCAAAGACTAAAACAATAGAAATTTTTGGATCAAAGTGCAATGGGCAAAGTGGTTGAGTAGAAAACCCACCAGCTCTAGGGTTAAAAAAAAAATTAACATTTAAGTTTTGCCTCTCTTGTCTACTTCCTGTGTGGTTGGGGACAAATCAGCTCAAAGTCTCCATTTTCTCACTTACAAAATGAGGATAACATCTAATTCAAAGACTATCGGATAAGATAATGTACAGTAAATCTCAAAAATGTAATGTGTCCTCAGTAAACATTTTTGTTGCTCTTATGTCAGTAGAAAAGGGAGAGAGCCCTGAAAGAACAGAGGAAAGATATTTGAGTTAGTACACAGATGTTTTCCCTCCTAATTCCACATTCCACACCACTGCAGTCTGACCCAAAAAACACAGACGCCAGCCAGAAGGGAGCCCACCCAAGAATCATAAAGATAGATGCCAAATTGAATTAGTTAACTCCTGATATAAATATAAAGACATGAGATTTTATGAATCAAATCCTTAAGTTCCTCTGAGACCACAGGTATAAAATAGCCCTTAACTTAGTTTTATGAAAATGTTTAAAGTACAGTAATCATAAAGAAAAATATGATAAACATGCATCAACCCACCCAACTGCAGAATGTTAGCACTTTGTCAAATTTGCTTCAGACTATTTAAATAAAAGAAATGAAACTTTGCAGATAAATTTGAAGTCTCTTTTGTTCTCTGCCTGATTTCCATTCCCTTCATACCTCAGAAATAACCACTATAATGAATAAGGCATGGATAGTTCCACACAGCCAATGTTTTAGGCATGCACCACATAAGTTGCATAAACATTACTTATATGGATGAAGTTTTACATTTACATTTTTACACATGGATATTCTATGTATCATTCCAAAATATACTTTTTCATATTTGCTTTTAAGATTTGGGCATGCTGTTATATAGAACCATAATTTTGTTTTGCTTTGTTTTGTTTTTTAATGCAGTGCACTAATTAATTTTTTAAGCAAGGGAATTCTATTTGAAAAGAAAAACATTCACACAATACTTTCTACCAGACTCTTTAGGGCATCCTGTTACCTTCCAAAATTATTTCTGTTCCTTGCTTTTTTGCCTGCAAATTTCTCAAAAGCACCATTATAATTCATTCACTTATTCCTTCGAATTATGTGTGCTATGACCCTTACCCAGTAACCATAATGTTTTAGATAATGATGATACAGAAAATATTACATCAGACAAAATCTCTGCCCTCAAGTAAGTAACAGTCTACTAGGAGATTACCTAACAAATAATCGAATAAACAAACTAAGTAATCTCAATTTGTGAAAACTTCTCTCAGAAAACAAAAAAAAAATCACCTCAGCAAAAATGTGCTAATGATAAGACTATTTTAGAAACGGTGGACAAAAAGACCTGCCTAAACCAAGTGTTGTGACACACACCTATGATCCCAGCACTCAGGTGGCTGAGACAAGATGACAGGCAGGAATTCAATGTCACCTGAACAATATAGCACGACTCAGTCTCAAAAAAATAAAATAAATCAGAACCAAATGGAGGGGAGGGAAGACTTTCCTAAGCACTGTTTAGCTTAGAATAGAAATTTTATGAACAAATAGGAAGAAAAGAACAAAAAAAAAAAAAAAAACAGTAATGTGCTCATCAGTGATGTCACAGGCAACCAGAATGAGAGGCTGAACTCATTCACTCTGTTTATGACAAGGAAAGGAGAAAAATGGTGTGAAGATAGGAAACAGTGAGACAGTGTCATGCCACAGCTCAAAGAGAAAGGAAGAGTCCCTGAAGGGAACTATAAGGACTTCCACTTCCATTCTATTTTAGGCAGCCTAGTATCCTTGTAATCAGGAGAGCTACATGATCTGATTTAAATAATTACCTGATCTTTTTAGCTTCTGAATATAGAGTGGACTGAATTATTTTAAAACTGGAAGTAAGAAACTAAGTAAGCCAGGCCAGGAATTGTGAAGTAGACAAGGAAGGAAGAAATGAAGGTAAGAACCATGAAGATATTAGAAATACATTTTAGAGAACCACCCTAAAAACACCCTGGGCATTGATTTTAGAGGATAAAGAAAGAGAAGGACTCAAAAAGTTTCCCTGGGATTGTTGTCTAAAATACAGAATATCTGGGCCATTTATTGAAAGAGGAAGATTGTGGGAGATGGCTTAGTTAAGAGGAAAATAAACTCTTGCGTCCTAAACACATGAAGTCATAGGTGACTAGTTTTTCAGCATATATCCAAGGGGACATCCTGGTTTAGCAGTAAGCATTTGGGCCTCATGGAATAACTCAACAAGAGATATAAATAGGAGTATCTAGCTATCACAGCCACCTAGGGGATGAAGAAGATGAAGAAGATGAAAAAGTTGAAGAAGAAGATGAAAAAGAGGAAATGCAGATAGAAAGTATAAAGACTATGAAAGCATGAAGAGTAAATAGAAAGTGAAGACACAAAGAGATAAAGGGGTAAAGGAGATAAGCTTGAAAGAAAACTTGCTTTGAAGGGGGCAGAAACACGAAGGGCTGGGAGGAATTACGTGGTCAATAGGGCTTTTCTTAATTCGAGGATACGTTAGCACTCTTCCCTGCTATTGGGATCTAGATTGGAGGAGGAAATCAATGATACACATAGAAAATCTCTGCAGAGTTTAACTGTACCAGGCAGCACAAGAGAAAAACATATGTTCAAAGAATATTTCTTTCCTATAAATAGAAGAACACAGGGGTATATGGGCAATTTGGTTTATATTGGGTGATGGGAAATCAAGGAAATACATCTTTAATTAGCTCTCTTCTCCTGCCTCCGTAGCTGATAGGCAGGGCCACAGGGAGAAGGGCTGGTGTACAGGATGGCCTAGGTGGAAGAAAATGCAGGGAAATGCTTTCAG
>PVJX010001837.1:132500-147250 GCA_004027295.1 Dolichotis patagonum
AGTGGTGTGATTCAGAGGAGGGACCTGTGGAGATAGGACAAGACACTACACTCTCATGAGTGGAACTGGGGCTCTTACAAAAGAAGTTTCAGAGCACTGCCTGTCTCCTCCACTCCTTCACCTTGTGAAGACAAACTCTTAGTTCACTTTTGCTCTTTCACGTTTACTGCCAATGGATACCACATGAAGATACACTCATCAGACACTCACCTGTTATGCAAGGACTTTCAGATTCCAAAACAGTGAGTAGTACATTTCTGCTATTTATTGATTACCTATTCTTGGGTATTTTATTACAGAAGCATAACCAGAGTAAGACAATTCTGGTAACAAAAATTAGGATCAGAAGGAAAGTAATACTGAGCATGTACTATTTCTTGTGTGTTTTGCATGCACTATTTCTAAAGACTATACAGAAAGTCTTAGATATACGTTTATTCTCATTTTGCAGAAAATGAAAGTTGAGACACAGGGATGACAATGAATTAAGAATTAAGATGACAAGATCACTAAGTATAGGATCAGAGTTCAAAACAATGATTGTCTCCTATACCCATTTGCTACTATATTAGAATTAAGAAGATAATGAAGAAATAGACAAAAAATCATTAACATGGGAAATCTCATACAATATGGCATATAATGCTAATTAAATATACAATCTTATCTAATAAAGTCAATCAGAGTGGGACCAAGAAATTCTTGAGACAACCCTTTGAAGAAGCTCTTGATCTACTGAGTGATTCCTGATTCATCTCATTTCAGTGTCCCTAATTCCATCTCATAGAAGAAGTATCCCTAATTCCATCAAGATTCAAGAAATACTCTTCTATTTCACTATCAATAAATTAAAGAACTATATTACAAGGGATAATCCATGTTCTCAAATCACAGCTCATTCACTGAAACTGGCCCATTCCCTGTAAATATTTTCTTTCAATTTTTTCAGCTTTATGGATCTAAATATGAAGACTATTATATGCCTATCCCTTAAGACATGGATGAAGAGTCACACTGATTAATAAAATGACATTGGTCACACTCAGGGAAGCCAGGGTCACTGGGTCTGACTCAGCCAGGTGGCTTGGCTTGGTTCTCACTGCATGGACTCCACACACACACACACACACACACACACACCAGCTTGCATACAACTGTCTTGCATACTTGAGGCCTTTCTCCAGGGTGTAGGTAGCCCAGGCCTGCAATCTTCTCAAATGCAAATGATAGTGAGTTAATTGCACTATATTTGTAAACAAAAAGGACATCAATTTTCTTAATATCATTTTCTCCTTCCAATAAGAATATCTCAGTAGTCTTTAATCAAGTCATAATTTCTGAGTTCATCCCAGTCTCATGGGCCTCAGAACTGTGCTTCGGGGCAGAAAAACGAACGTCTTAGACAATATGCTAGAGGACACAGGCAGCCACAGTAACAGACAGTGCCGTGGGCTCCTCTGGTCCCTCTATTCCCTCTCTTCCTACCTCCTCCTCTTCCCTAAAGAGTGAGTGAGTGGCTTGGGTAACCTTCTGTTTCCCAATTTCCCTAACAATATTTTATCAGGAGCTTGATACTCAGTTTACTAATTGCTAATTAACCAAGACCAATCCCTAAAGAATCCTTGACAATGTAAGTAAAAAAAAAAAAATGTGCTCAATTCCTCTTCTTGTATAAAGTGTGGGACAAATCCCTTCCTTCAGTGTTGAACTGAAGGTTATACATAAGAAATGTATATAACTCAGATGTCAGGATGGCTTTTAAGTACTAAGGGAACAATTAAGATTCTCTATTAAAAGTCCACGGCCTACTGAAAATCTTAGAACCTCTCTCTGGCATACAAAAGTGCTAGCAATAGCTGAATTAAAGGTTACATACCACACAACCACAAGCTCTCAACAAATTATTGCAGAAATAAAGAACTACCAGTTAGGATATAAACCTAAATAAATAAAGCAGATATTTGCTTAGTTAAATTTCTCCAGCAAGTGAGTCAATGACTATTATGAAAATGTTACTATTTTCTGGGGTTTGGAAAGGGAGAGGAATTTTAAACAATAGGCTCAAAATATCCAATTCACAATGAAACTCTGTTACAGGTAACATGCATGATGATCACCAGTTTAAAAAAATAAAAATTGGGTGGCCCTGAAGCAAGGCCAGCTGATTGCTTGTAGCTGCTGGTTTCAAACAGGAGCCTAAAGAGAAATCTTTCTGTGGTCTTTTGGCCATTTCAGTACTATGGAAATGGAATGGTCAATTCATCAGAAAGAAATAGCAGGTGAGTATAGCGGACTTCAGGGGACCTGCAGAGGAGAGACCCTGGTGCCTCGGGACCTGCACCGTGCGGTTGACTCAGGGTGCCGGGAGAACAAGGAGCTCCTCCCCTCTCTGGAGGGCGTATGTGATCCTGCCAGCGTGTGGGCCGAGAATCAGACATCTCATGTCGTTCTGTCCCCCACCCTGTGTTCCCCCTTTCCTTCCCCCCTGCTTAGCAAGTGGGAGCCAGTGAACTACACATCTTGTGAAAAGATTGGCTATGTTATTTAGTATGAGCTCCCCATATGCAAAGATATGGACAACCATTTGGAAGAAAACGAGACAATATGACAGATAGTGAAGATCTCTGGTTGTCTAGCTTTGAAATTTATGCTTTCTTATGTCCCGTTCTGTTTTGCTGTGTTTAATTTTACCCCCTTTTAAAATAAAATTTTAAAAAGTGAAAACAAAGTAATAAGAAATGTGGGAGTAATAAAACCCAAAATGTGTAATTGCTACTGTAAAAAAGAGAGGAAAAGAAAGTGCTCTAAAGGATATAATTGCATGTATGTTTAAGTGTGTAAGATGAATGATCATATTACTGTTTTTGTTAGATCATGGAGCAGAACTGTTAACAGTCTCATTATTTGAATGTGTACTTTGTATGTTTTAAATTTGTAACTTGAACAACTATTTCCAAGATGAAAGTATGTAAGTTATCAAGTAATGATTTCTTAGTGTTTTTTCTTCTTTTCTTTTTTTCCTTGGAATTCTGTATTGTTGCTACCCTTTTTTCTGTTTTGTTTTGTTTTGTTCTGTTTTCTCTTTAAATAAAATTAAAATAATAATAAAAAATTTTAAAAAATAAAAATTGGGTTATATTAACCCTCTTTATCCCCCCCCCCAAAAAAAACCATTTTTGGGTAGAGCATGGATGATCTAGGAATTATATCAGTTAAGCCACATGGAGTTTCGTGGTGTTATTCCAGGGAGGAATCTGGTTAAATAAGATTGCTCCAGAGTAGGGCTGGGGAAAGAACAAGGTGGAGGAATGTTAAGTTGAACATACACTTCTTGAAGGATAATAATTGTAGATAATTTATCTTCTGAACATATTCTCATAAGAAAGCCATTGAATATGTGTTATTATTTTTCTATTATTTTCAGGGTGAATGCAGTAATGTGGCAATATCTACTGTGCTCAAAACTATTTCATTATTTAAGTTCTAGAAGGCTTTGCTATAAGATGGAGGGAACCAAGAGACAGTGTTTTAGCAAAAGCCTAAAGTGTTTTACAAGATGAGTATAAAAAAAATCTTTGCTTCCCATTCAATGTAACAAATTTTAAAGCTCTTATAAGTAACAATCAAAATATACTTATGAGTTTTATGTATGAATATTGCCCATATTAAACAATTCCACAATCAAAATGAAAGATTGACTGAATCTGGTCAATATCCACAACATTGTTATGACATATTGAAAAACAGATAACTGGATCTCCACTGTGCCAACAGTACAGATCCAGACTACAGTGTGTATGCTTTCAAAAGAGAAAAGACACACAACAATTACAGTATCTTCTTCTTGACAAACCTAAAACATTAATCTCAAACAAATTAGTGGGTAATATAGTCTACCTACTAGTTTAAAGCACAGAATATGATAGAAACAGCACAAAAATGAAAGACATTTTGTTTTCAAGAAGTCTTCATTATAATTTAAGTTTGTCATCAAAACACACCCGGTTGTTTTTTACTTTACCTTTGGAATGTGTGCTAAAGGCTAGAAATATATCTTCTGTAACATTAGAAGGAAATGAGCCTATGAGTAAAGTCACTCAGTGTCATCTTGGTATAATGGCCAAGCCTTCTTAAAACACGTCTGCAACTGAATTATGTGTTAACTTAAATCAAGATCACTCACAGGGAAAAATACAATAGCAAAGGCTTCTGCTGCTTTGCATTAATAACTTGCTACCTAAGCAGCACCTGGTGGGGTGGGGGGAGAAGGAGAGAGAAACAAAGGGCTGTACCGGGGCTGGGGATTTAGTTCAGCAGCACAGGCTGCTGTATGGCGAGCACAACATTGTGAGTTCGATCCCCAGTACAAGAAGAAGAAGAGGAAGAGGAAGAGGAAGAAGAAGAAGAAGAAGAAGAAGAAGAAGAAGAAGAAGAAGAAGAAGAAGAAGAAGAAGAAGAAGAAGAAGAAGAAGAAGAAGAAAGAAGAAGAGGAAGAGGAAGAGGAAGAAGAAGAAGAAGAAGAAGAAGAAGAAGAAGAAGAAGAAGAAGAAGAAGAAGAAGAAGAGAGGTACCAGTTCTGTAACCATGGACTCTAGTCTAGCCAGCAGACACCACGAACTCGCGTGCCAAGGAGAAGCAGGGAGAAGACATGATGAACTCCAGCTCAGAATCATATTGAATCAGGTTCAATTCAGGACATAAAATGAAATGAAAAGCCCAAACTAATTAGATTGTAATGAGCAGTTCATATGCTTTATGTCATTTTATCACATGTAGTAGGTGCTGTATCCCTATCGTGAATGATTTCAAGCAAGTCATCAGCTTGAACTGTGTTCAAGAATGCTAATCAGAAGGAAAAGGGTCTTTTTATGACATGCTTGAAGAAAACAAGATTGATTGTAGCTTCTTGATCATAGCAGTGCCAGTGGAATGGCTTTATCTGTATTAAACTTCACTTGCATTGCTAGAAAGCCTGGAGTGTCCTAATGAGACAGGCAGAAATAAAGGAGTTCATTAGTACAGAATTGCCAAAGTTGAAATGTCATGTAACTAGTTGGGAGCTGATATTCTAAAGAATACACAGAGTCGGGTCTGAAACTCAAATGTGCACAACAGGTATCACTTGAGTTTCCTTGGCCTCTGTTGCCTGCATTTTCATTACCACATTAGTGTTCAGTGAATTTCCAATTCCAAGACCCAGAGGGACTGTAACTGCACCATTAAATATCTTATAGCAAAACAAAACAAAATCCACAATTTTCATAGGGGCTCAAAGTGATTTTCATTGTACCATGGCCTTAAGGGAATAAAGTTAAACTAAATAAAGAAAAACACAGACAGACAAACAAAAGCAATTCTATTTTGTCGCACAGGTCATTTGCCTAGCTCTGGTTGCTTTTCATGTCTGAGAATCCTATTGCCTAGACGCCTCTGCCAAATGGATTTTGGTGGTTAAAAGGAGGTACTTGCAAAATACTAGGAGGAGGAAAAAAAAGGTGAGTCATGTTTTCTGCTGTATATCTCCTTTGATCACATCCATGGCAATGTCTCCATCTTCTCTATGATTCTGACTGCCACTGGAGAAACTTCTCCCCCAATGGTCACAGTTACAGCAACAAAGTTCCTGCCAGGATTTCAGTGTTTCAAAGTTGCTTTTCATTTCTGAACTATGAGAAGGATACCTCCTGCAGTTTTCCTGTAGATGTGAAAACAGCTTCCTAATGGTTCTAACTTCTGGGATCCCTCATCTGATTAACCCTTCCATCATGTATGTATCCAAGCCCTTGTATTAAACTGACTGAATAACCTAGTGTGGTTTCTGTTTTCCTGCCTGGATCATGAATGATAGGACACTCACAGTTAGAAAATGCCTTCTCAGGAACAGCAGTCCCCTTTGAGGGTTTCCTCATAAGAAAATGATGAAAGCCAGAGAACGGCCCCCGAGATCCAGCCACAGCCATGGTGGAACCCAGGAGCCTGCACAAAAAAGCAATTCACCTGCCCTCTTGGTAAGCACCTTCCTCCAGCGTGAGCCAAGAGAAGAACCAGAGAATGGCCCCCGAGATCCAGCCACGGCCATGGTGGAACTCAGGAGCCTGCAAAAGAAGCAATTTGCCGGCCCTCTTGGTAAACGCCTTCCTCTGGCATGAGCCAGGAGACCCAGTAGTGTCTCTTGAGCCTACCAGTGCACAGGCTTGGAATCAAACATTCCAACCCATTCCCATTAGCAACTGGGGACAGAGGTCTGAGCATCTCTTGGCAGGATGACTGTATGCAACATAGCAAATGTTAGGAGTCTCTTCTATCTTCTCTTTGAAAGCAAGTATTGTTTTCAGTTTTGTTTTCATTACAATTAATTGCTTTACTCTATTCAGTATTCTCTTTTGACTGATTTTATAATGTTCTGTCCTTGGTTTGATTTTGCTACACTTAATTGACTAGACAACTATTGTGAAGATAATGAGATATACCATCGTACCTAGTCCTGTTATCCCGGACACATGCTGTGATGTTCTGTACCACATTCACTGCACTATCTCAATTGGCTTTGTTCTGTCTTGTTCTGTTGTATTTCTACTACCTTCAAAATAAAAAAAAAAAAGAAAATGATGAAAGGAAGAAGAAAGAAGAAAGAAAATAATTCCTAAAAGAAAAATCTTTATGAAACACTCCTGATACAAATTTCTTACAATAGAACTCTGTGAGCCTTCTTTTTTAAATGGTGACAATTAGGATTCCTTCAACATTTGAATATTAAAACCTACTGCAGATATTCCACCTGTCCCTTAATTTGCTGTTAACTTTGTTTCTTATGTTTATATTCACTGTCATGTCTTTGGTATTTTTAATTTTTTTATTTTAAAAAGAATAAAACCAAAAAAAAAAAACCAGAATAAAGCCAATCAAAACAAACAGTGAAAGTGATACAGGATTTCAAAACAGGATGATAGGAAATCAAGAATGGCTACCAAAATGCCTCTTGTTATCTTCAAAATAGCTGCCCATAACATCAGACATAATAAAATCAAACAAAACAGAACAGAATAAAACCAATCAAAACAGAACATTGAATAAAACAAAAAAATAAAATGGAACAAACTAAACAGTGAGAACAATATTGGATTTCAAAAACAAGACAGAAGGAATCCCCATATTTGTTATATTGCATATTTTTATCCTTTTAATAAATGCTCACAATGCCAGCTTTAGGCCGGCAAAGTCAATCAAAAAATACAAGCATTAAGTTGTTTTTAATACCTCAGCTGCTATCAACTCAGACTGTCTTCTGAATCAACAGGTTGCTTATAGTGGGTGGAGGGCAGTTCTTGTCTCCCAGCCCACATGCTGGTTGGCCCATGGGAAAGGAAAATTGGCTTGTTTCTCCTCCTGGGCCCCACATGGCTTGTAGTAGCTTTCAGAAAAGGCAAATTGGCTTCTCATTACTCCTCCCAGGTCCACCATGTCTTCCATTGACTCATGGGAAGGGCAAATTGGCTTGTTTTCCCTCTTAGGCCCCACATGGCTTGTGGCAGCTTATGTGTAAGGTGAATTGGCTTCTTGTTACTCCTCATCTTTGATATTTTTGATGCAACACAAATTAAATATCAGTAGCCATATCTTGGTAAAACAAAATAAATACAGAATAAATTTCACAAGAGAAAAAAAGAGCTTGCATTTCATGAGTTATGAGATACATTTTGATTAGGAAAAGGAAAACATCCCTCTCATTATTTTTTTTCCAGCCAGTCTATCTCTTATTAGAAAACTGGAACCAACCAGAGAAATCTTATTTGTGATTTAAACAGAAAAGAACTGGGCAAATATTTAGTTTATCCTTAATTACCCTTTCTAATACTGAATATTTACATTTCCAAATAGTTAGAATTTTCTCAGTGATTTGGCAAGTATAAATTATTGTTGCCCTCAAGACTCTGGGTTCCACAACCAACACATCAACAATTTGTGTTAAAAGGCTGCAGTTCTGTTATTAACAATTAATATTGGTTTTAAGCATGAATATTGTAACTTGCTGTTACTGTAGTTATTTTACATTTGTATTTAAAAATATAAATGCAAGAAATCTGTTATGGTTTGCATCTGGGTGGCCCTCCAAACCTTATGCAGTCATGGAGGTGGTGAGTCTAACATTTGTGATTGGTTGCTTGTTTTGCACTGAGATTGGTGGTATGAGTGTTGTACAAGCCTAGGGGCGGGTAACTGCCATAAAACATAGGGGAAGGAAGGAGGCATACTTTCCCCTACCTTTTTCCTTTGTCTTTTCACACTTCTTGCTTGCAGCTGCCATGAACTGCTGACCATCAGCCATGCCATCCTGCCTTGGAGCCTGCTGAGTATGTACTGAATCCCCCAAAACACTGTAAGCCAGATAAACTTCTCCTTGCTTCACCTTGGGTGTCAGGTATTTTGACTCAAAAACAAGAGAAAAGTAACCAAGATAAAGTCCTTTGTTGCTTGCTGGCATCAACAGTTTCAGTTTCAAAGCTTATTTTAAAAATTATCTCAAAAATGTGTTTAATATATCAGAAGCACCCAACAGAGAACCATAATGACATGTTATCCATGATTCCTAAGTAGTGAAGATACCTGTACCTCCATTTTAATATGAAGGTCAGCCAACATGGCTTCCAGGGATGAATCGTCAGACTTTGTCTTAGTAGTAAGGTGGCTAAGCACCATAATTAGTGCTTTCCAGCTTAATTTTTGCTCATTATCTCACCTGTTCTCCTTTTTATAACTAAATTCATTTTAGCTTATATATAAGAACACAGAAATGTACATTTCAAGGTGGCAACATGTGGTGTTTTGATATGTATATAATCTGTGTGATGTTTATATCCGGTTAAATATCTTTGTCCTCAAACCTTTATTGTTTCTTTGTGATGAAAATACTCAAAATCCTCTCTTCTTGTTTTTTTAAATATGTAGTACATAATTGTTATCTACAGTCACCCTACTGTACAATAACTAACTGTCTTCTCATTGCTGAGACAGAGTGCCCAACCCCCACAAGTTAAGGAAGAAAATTTTGTAGACGTTTCAGTGTGTAGTAGGTTGATTCCAAGGGACGGCAGCATGGTAGAGGGGCATCATGGAAGAGAAACAGCTCATGACACTGCAAGCAGAAAACGGCAAAACAGCAAAACAGCAAGCAGCAAGCAGCAGCAGCAGCCTTCGTTCAGTCTCTGTGTATTCCATCCAGGCTACAAACCCACTGATTGGTACAACCTACACTCAAGGTGGGGCATTCCACATCCAAAACAAGGCTAAACTAATTTAGTTATCACACACCCTTAGTCCCTAAATTCAGCCACCTCAAAAAAACCCACCTATGAGCACATGAGGTTTTGGAGAAGGCATAACACTATCACATCAGGACTTCTTACATCTACGTAACTGTGAGTTTGACCTGTCAATCAACCTATCCCTATCATCACCTCTGTTTGTATTAGATATGCCCAGATAACATTATGAATTTATTTAAACTATGCCTTACTAAACCAATGTGAGCTGGCAGACCTGCCCTGTAGGATTTTTCCCTGTGTTTAGAAATACCTCAGAAAGATTAGAAACACATTTAATATAAACCTCATCCTCTAAAAACTGAATAATCTCACTATTATTCCTGACATGTTCTGTCTGAAAAAGTTAGTGTTTTAGTTTGCTAAATTTGTGATTACAAGATACCATGGACTGGGATAATTAAACCTCAAAAAATACTTGTACACGAGATAGAAGCCAAAGATCGAAGTGTCAGCAGGAAGTCTTTTTTGTTGGTTTACACATGGTCATCTTCTGTCTGTGTATTATGTGGTCACCCCTCAACTTGTGTTGTCTATTCTACCCTCTTTTTATCAGGATGCCAATTTGAGTTAGAGCACATGCTAATGACTTCATTTTTACCTAATTGCCTCTTAAAACATTTTATCTCCAAATACAGATACTGAGGTACTGGGCCTTATGACTTCAACATATGAATTTAAAGAAGTAATAAGTCATCCCATAACAATAAGGCTGGAGATGTGTCTTGTGTGGTCTCCCTTTTCCTTTTCATCATTTTTTCTTTCCTAAGAAATTTATCTTCCCACTATTATGTCAAAATTCAAAATGCTTTACTTTCCAGTTTACTCAAAACTCCTTAGACCACCATGAGGAAAGTACTTGTTACATTACAACTTATGTGACAGCTGATATCTATGTATTAACTTTCAAGTACATTTGCTTTGAAATGGATGGCTATAAATTAAAGAGAACGAAATTTCATTTTTGAAATGGCAGACACGAGCAAACAATACAGGTGGTGTTTGTGCCTTTCCACTGCCTTTGAAGCTGCACTACAAATGGAACCACACCAGCAACTTCTCCTAAGTCAACTTTGCACCTTGCAGTCCTGCACCAACTGTCCTCATTACTATTGAAGCCTACCTGGCATCTCCCTTATTGTCATGCATTTATTGAGTACCAGTGGGATGCTACATTCCATGATGATGCTAAAATTTGGTAAGTAGTGCTCAAATGCAATTTTTCAGACTGGAACTGCTAGAAATTATGTTTATGATTCAATAAATGGGATTTTTTTTTACCATTGCCCAAACTGTGCCCCAGCATGACCTGGGTAAACTAATCTTGCTATGAGTACTATTTTTGGATGCCATAAATCTAAGCTTCTGGCTATTTCTAGTCATTAAACATCCCATGGAACTTTTCATAACATTAAGAATTTTTAATCCTCAGCTTCTGGCCAAATTCCAATTGGAATAATTATGTTCTGCTTACTGTACCTAAGTTCTCATGTGAACGTACGAGGCATTCCTTTATTGTGTCATCTTCACAATTAAGCTGTAATCCATAGAGCATGCCATGTAGTTTTTAACATGGTAGAATGCAATTTTATATAATTCTATATGTTTCATCCCCAGTCAAACTTAATTCAACCATTACTTTTCTTCAGTCTCTGCAAAATAATTTGTGACCTAAGTACAGTTGATCAGTGGTAAGTGTTATGTCATCTTAAATCTACAGAGAGTAGAACTCAGGAGGTCACCCCTACGATTCTCTTTTCTAACAGCGGGAAAATAGAACCCCTCTGCCTGAATTTCATTATGTATTGCTCACATAGTTGTTTGGGAATTTGGTTTCAACTCAGAAACACACAAAATGTTATAGGCAACTTGAATTCATTAGGTTCTTTTGATTATATAGGAAGTTACAAAGAATAAAAGTCTGGTCTTCCAATGCACCATACCCACATGAGTGAAGTTTCCAGTTTATAGTTATAGGGGAAAAAGAATATCAATTGTTCAAAGGTCTGGTCACCTGACATTCAAGAGATAAACAAAATGATCTCACTGAAGAGTTACTAAAACCTAAACAGCCTTTAAATAGGCCAAAAGTAACAGCTGCTCTTGCCAGAGAAGGGATCTGGCACACATCTAGTCTTGAGGTCAAGGGCTGGAGTAGAGCAAAGAATCACTGGCACCAGATGAGGGCAAGAGCAGAGGGCACAGCAATGGAGGCTGCTAGTACTTTCCAGTCTCAGCTTCACAGAGGAAAAGGACTCTCATAAAACAGGCATGGAGGTGCAGCAAATTGGGGTAAATGGGTTATTGTTCTCATTACCATTCAAGTCCCCTGATGTCCTTTGGCCACTAAAAATCAGATAAACAATCTTTTTCAGCTGGGGTATAGGAAATGTCCTTTGCAAAACAGCTAGGCTTACTCTCTGATTAGGATTCCATTTCAACTGACTTTAGGAGTTTCAGGTGGCCAGCCAGTTGTCCCAAGGCAAGCCACATCCGTCACCATGGTTCAACAGGGACCCAGCAGTCAAATCAAAAAGAGAAACAATGTAACGTTGTCTCTTTGTAACCCCTTTAACATTTACATCAAGAATACAGAATTTATAAACCCAACTTACATTCTTTCACCACCTCTGTAGCTTGGTTCTCTTGTTCTGTATACAGTAACAGTGCAGAATAGCTATTCTGCAACTTCAAAATTCAGTTTATTTACAAATTTTCTTTTCTTCTATTTAATTTCATTTTATTAAAATGAAAGTAAGTTTTTTATGTGACTAAACAGACTGAGTGAAACAGACCTTCAAGTATTAGGGTGACTTCCTTCTGGTCAATAGAACAATTAATAGCATGTCTCATCAAATTCAGAAGTGAGAGAGATTTGAACTAAACTAAGATAGCTTAGGAAAATAGAGACACAAAGCTTTAAAGTAATAGTGCATATTTGGTACTTTATTATACAGTTGATTCCAAAAATTTTCACCCTTTCTCAAGAAAATATAAAAAACTGGAAAACTATGAAAATGTATTTGGTGAAAGTCTGAGTTGTAGTCTCATTTAAGCTGTTTCCACGTTTTTCTTCTTCAAATTTTGAAGCTCTGTCTTTAAAACTGTTACATATCCAGAAGGGTTGGCAGAATTGGGACTGAAATAAAATAGGATATGATTTGTAAAATCATCTTCATATATTTGAATAAGGTATGCTTCCCCCTCTCAAACTTACTCTGTATAATGGCTCTTATAGCAGTTGTTAACACCATAGTGTGAATGTGAGGCAATGTGCTATCTCTCTGAGTAATATTTGCATTTTGGAACTCATTTCTAATTGTGGAATAAAATAATCTGTTCCAGATAAAAGAATTTTAAGTTTAAGCCCAGAAATTATTTTTGAGCTCTACTTGATCACCTTTTTTTGGTAGCTTAAAGGGAAGACTCACAGAAAGTAGTTTTTCTTGAGAGAATACTCTCTTCCTGCCAATTTTGCTGTACAGAACTACATTGTTTTACATTATGTATGTTAATCAATGCACTTGGAGGCTGTAGGAAGCTGGAAGGACTTAGAGCTGGAAGGACTTTAAAGTTTATCTAATCCAATACCCTCATCCAGAGTTTTTAAAATAATAAGTCTACAGCTGCCTTTAAACTAATCTTTGATACAAAGAGCTCACTGTTTCATTATGGTCTTTCCCATATGAATCTCCAAAGGCACCATGATTAGTGCCTGTCTCTGGTGTGTGTGTGTGTGTGTGTGTGTGTGTGTGTGTGTGTGTGTTTACATCTAAACATGCCCTTCTGCACAATAACCCACCATGAGTTATGTGCTATAAGTTGTTTTTATAAATAAATTTCCTTTAATCAATGCATTATTTATAGTCAAATCTTCTTATAGGCCAGTAGTAAAGAAGTGTATAATAGCAGGCTAGGATTATAACTATGTATATAGCTATGTGTGTAACTGTGTATAATTATGAATGATGAAAGAAAGAAGTCCACAGGGTCACACAAGGAAAAGCTGCAAATCTGAGTTTTATTAGGCAAATGTTCCAACCAAGGAGCTATCTAGTCACCAATATACAAATAGACACACACCCATCTTAAGATGAGGTTGCTTAACTGTCATTATCCCACTTTTCAGCAACTGAGCACATTATCAAGTTTCCAAGCAATTATTCAAACCATTAGAATGTGCTAGATTTCTCTTTTTCTGTTACTAAACATTGTGCTGAGTTGCTGGCTGTTGATGTGAATCAAATGACCAAAGGAGTGAAACAAAATTTATTCTTATTAATAACAGACATCATGTATACCCTGGCATGATCTACAAGGCTTAACATTCCAAAGCTAAAGATCACAAGTTACCCATGACATGATGGAATTTGAATTTTAATGAGTGTATTTTATCTCAACTCATGTTGTCATGTGGAGTCATGATGTCACCTAAATGTAGTCAACTCATAAAATGTGCCATATTCTCCTACTCAAATAGTTATGTGCATTTTACTAGGCTCTTGCATCCTATAATAAAACCAAAAAGGAATCCAAGTATCTATATATCTCTTTTTCTATGGAGGAAATAAACTTAGCAAGTTTTTGAGATGAGACCATAATTGTACGATTCTGTAACAGAGGAAGTATTATTTAGTATTTAGAATGAAGGAAGCCAGAAAATAAAATACAAACTATACATAAATGTGTGAATCTTAAACAGTTTAAAATTTGTCTAAAGTATCAGTAAAAGCATGCAATTTGAGTAAGAATATAGCTTTAGGAAATACAGGTATGCTCATCCTCAACTCTTAATTATGAACACTGAGGTGCCGACGGTGTTGGTGCTCTCAGTTATGAACAGCTAATGATGAATTCAGCCTGTCCTCAGTTAACTTGAAGAAAATGATGAGGTTCATAGACATCAAAACGATGAGCCATGACAATTTAACAGCTCTTGAGAGCTTTCAAACTCAGTCCTATCAGAGTACTTTCATTACTTAAAGTTGTTTGATGAAACGGTAATCTCCAGATCCCCCCCCAAAAAAAAAATTAGGAAGAAGCACAGCATCTACTAAGATAACTAAAATCTAATCACTATTTAAAATACATTGATTCATTTGTTTTCTGAATTCAATTTTTGTTGAAATTGTCCTTTTCATAGTTCCCTGAGAGAGAGAAATAGCACTAAATTTTTCTGTTCATAAGGATATCTGCTGATTAAACCTGCCAAAAAGACTGTTGGCCAGAAATATTCTTTCTGAGAGACATTCAGAGGGTGGTCTTTGCTCCCCTGATGGACCAGGATCAGTGACCATGGAGGATCATTCCCAGGGGACCTAAACTGAGACATCTTCTCAAGTCTACTTTGAATGGAAATTTTCATGAATAAAAACAACTTTATAGGAAAACATAACTCCATGAATTCCAGTGTTCAAGCCTAAAAATCTC
>PVJX010001838.1:0-21963 GCA_004027295.1 Dolichotis patagonum
TTGTAGAATTCTGCAGTGAATCCATCTGGGCCTGGACTCTTCTTTGTAGGCAAGGACTTAATTACATTTTCAATTTCAGTAATAGAAATTGGGTTATTCAGCAGTTTTACATCTTCCTGATCCAGCTTTGGTAGTTCATATGTATCTAGGAATTTGTCTATTTCTTCAGTGTTATCGAACCTATGAGAGTAGAGGTTTAAAATCCTGGTCAAATCCTTGACCAGCAATGGTCGTTAGCCTCAAGGGCTGTTTCACCTTGACGACAAACCCTCATTCAATTATTAACTGCATTTATTCTATCCTTGAAACAAAGTTTTCTTTCTTTCATGACAGTGTCCACTGTACATTTGTGCCCTAGATGATAGTAACATGTAACCAGGTGTAGGAATAGGGATGGGTGTGGCAGTGCACACCTGAAATGCCAGCACTCAGGAGCCTACAGGAGGAACGCTGTGGGTTCCAGGCCAGCCTGGGCTAATTCGTGAGTGTAAAGCCAGCCTGAACTGCATAGCAGGACCCTGGAAAGAAAGAAGAAAGGAAAGAGAGAGAGGAGAAAGAAAGAAAAAGTTAAATTAGGGATACGTTATCTAGTTTCCCAATATTTGGAAATTTTCAGAGATTTGCTTTTCAACCATGGCTTTCACACTAAGCTGCATTCCCAGCCCTGTTTTATTTTTTATTTTGGACAGTATCTTGCCAAATTTCTCCCAAGTGGGCTCAGACTTGCAATTCTCCTGTCTCAGCCTCCCAAAGTGCTAGGATTTCAGGTGTGTGTCACCTATCTGGCTTCTATTATTGATTTATAATATTGTGTGGTCAGAGGCCATACTTTCCATGATTTCAACACTTTTGCATTTATTGAGACTTACTTTATGGTGTATAAATATCTTAAATGTTCCATGTCTAGGTGAAAAGAATATATATATTCTGCTTTGTTGTGCAATGCTCCATGTCAGGTAGGTCAAGCTGGCTTGTGGTGTTAAACTGGTTCTTCAAATCTAATGTATCTTTTTTGTTTTTATGTCTGCTTATACTGTGGATTAGCAGTTATTAAAAGAATGTGGATTTCACACTAAGCAAACCTGCAAAAATGTAAAGTGGCACCCCACTTCCCATCAAATTTCTTCTTTTTAATGTATTTTAAATATACTTACTTTTTGAAAGTTATTTTTATTAAACTGTTGCTTATTAATATGAGATGGGTATAATAGGTTTACTTGGTTTTGAAATAAGTTAAGGAAATATTTGTTTAAAAAAAAGTGTGTGGAACAGAGATCTGGGAGAGCCAAGATGGAAGCTAAGCCCCCTATGAGCCAGCTGGCACGTGGGCTGGGGGAGGAGAGCAACACACACACACACACACACACACACACACACCCGTGAACAACCAACTGATTCAGAGGAACTATATTGTTTGACTGACTTTGCCAGCCTAAAGCAGAGCAGCTCTTTGGAGGAAGGCAATATGCAATATAGTAACTATCGTAGATTTCCTATGTCTTCTCACTGTTTTGACTCATTTTATTGCTCTGTTTTATTCCCTTTAAAATTACAGAGAAAAGCCAGGTGTGGTGGCACATGCCTGTAACCCTAGCACTTGAGAGGCTGAGGCAGGAGGATCATTGCGAGTTCCAGACCAGCCTGGGTTACAAAGTGAGCTCAAGTCCAGCCTGAACTGCATAGCAATTCCCTGTCTCAAAAAGACAAAAAAATTAATCAGTTACTTTAATTAAATAAAATTACAGAGAAAAAATGAAGGTGTTAATGGAATCTAAAATGCACAATAGATATTATGAAGATGAAAGTGGAGGAAATGTCTAAAAAGGGAAGGTGGTAGCCATTGTTGATTTCCTACTGTCTTGTTTTGAAGTTCTCTATGTTTTCATTGTTTTATTTTGTTTGGTTTGGTTTTATTGTTTTGTTTTGTTAGATTCTATTATGTCTGATGGTATGGGCCACTATTTTGAAGATAACAACATGTATTATGGTAGCCATTGTTGATTCTCTATTATCTTGTTTTGAAGTCCATAATCACTTATTGTTTTGTTTCAATTGGCTTTATTCTGTCTTGTTTTGTTTGGTTTTATTCTCTTTAAAATAAAATTTTAACAAGTGTGGATTTAACTGTAGTTGTGGATTTGTTTATTTATCTTCACAGTTCTTCAGTTTTTGTTCCATATATTTTGAAATTTCTGTTACTAAGTATAAAACATTTAGAATTGTCCTGTCCTCTTGATAAATGTGCCCACTTATTTAAAAAGACTTTATATGTGTATATTTTTTATTGTGAAGTATGCTTTGATATTAGTATAGCTACTACTTGTTTACTTTTATTAATATTAGCATGGTATCTCCTTTACTCTCATTACTTTTAATCTATTTGTGAATTGTACTTAAAGTGCATTTCTTATGGGAAGCATAAAATTGGCTCTTGATTTTATTTCATTTAAAAATCTCTGACTTTTAAATGATTTGTTAAAACATTTACATTTAGTGTAATATTTGACTTATATTTTACTTTATCATTCTGTTTTTTCCATTGTTTGCACTGGTTCTTTGTTCTTCTTTCTCTCTTCTTTTGGTTTGAGTATCTTATGTGATTCCATTTTATGTTTTTTTGTTGACCTAAAATCTACACCTCTGTTTTGTTATGTTATTGCTTGCTTTTGGGTTTATAGTATATCCCTATACCTTATCACAGCCTAACTTCAAGTGATATTCTACTGATGCATGAATCATTTAAGAAATTTATACCAGATGTGTTGGCATGCAACTGCAATCCCAGCTGTTCAAGAGGCTGAGGTAGGAGAATTGCAAACTGAAGAGCAGCCTAGGCAACTTAATGAGATTACTGCCTCGAAAAAAGAAAAGAACCTTAATTTCTCTGCGTCCAGCCTGTTTGCTGCTGTTAACTTACACTGTATCTTTACTTACATTATAAGCCCCAAGGTACACTGTTATTATTTTTAGAATGCTGTTTAAGCATTTCAGTTTAAAGAGACTTAAACAAAAAGTAAAGTTTTTTATATTTACCCATGTTGTTAGCATTTTGGTGCTTTTACTGTAGTTCCTTTGTCAGATCCAGTTTATCTTTAGAACTGTTTTCCTTTTGCCTAAATGACTTTCACATTTCTTACACATAGTGGCAATCTCCTGGGGGTGAATTCTTCCAGCTATCTAATGCTTGAAAATCTCTTTATTTAAGATTCATTTTTGAAAGACATTTTACCAAAGTTAGTTTGTTTTAAGTCTATGACACTTTTTTTTCAAGTTGGTTTAGAGTTCTGGGTGGGTGAGTTTTCATCTTCATTGTGCTAAAGATGTTGCCCCCTGGCTCCTTCCTTGCACTGTTTCCAGTGAAAACTCTGCCACCATCTTTGTTTCTCTCTTGTTTGTTGTTATTTATGTGTCATTCTCCCTTGGAAGTTTTTAAGGGTTTTTATTTGTTAAAAGTTTTGGGCAATTTGTGATAACACTGGTGTCATTTTCTTCATGTTTCTTGAACTTGTGGTCCATGGAATGCATATTTATTTATTTTTGGTTTGTTTGTTTGTTTGCTTGTTTGAGACAGGGCCTTGCAATATAGCCCAGCTGGCCTCAAACTTGAACTTGTGGTGATCCTCCTGCCTCAGCCTTCCAAGTGCTGGAATTGCAGGCATGCACCACGACACATGTACCATTGAATTTGTTGGTTCTGTGGATTTATTGCTTTCACCAAATTTGAAAAGTTCTAGTTATGACATTTTCAAGTGTTTTTTCTGATGCCCCTCTTCCTTCATACCTTAGGAAATCTAATTACCCTTATATAAGGTGCTTGAAGCAGTCCCACAGCTCAGTGATGCTCTTTTTGTTGATGTTTTATTCTTCCTGGGTTATTTTGGAGTTTTACTGCTATGCCTCCATGTTAACTAATCTTTTCTTCCCTGCTATCTACTCTGTTCTTTTCTCTTCCTCCTCCTCTTCCTCCTTCTCCTTCTCTTCTTCTTCCTCTTCTTCTTCTTTTCTTCTTTTTCTTTTTCTTTTTCTTCTTCTTTTCTTCTTCTTCTTCTTTTTCTTTTCTTCTTCTTCCTCCTCCTCCTCCTCCTCCTCCTTCTTCTTCTTCTTCTTCTTCTTCTTCTTCTTCTTCTTCTTCTTCTTCTTCTTCTTCTTCCTTTTCCTCTTCTTCTTCTTCCTCCTCTTTCTTCTTCTTTTCTTCTTTTGAGACAGGGTCTCACTATGCAGTTCAGGCTGGCTTTGAGCTCACTTTGTAGCCCAGGCTGGATTCAGACTCTCAATAATCCTCCTGCCTCAGCTTCCTGAATGCTTGCATTACAGGCATGCACCACCATCTGGCTCTACTCTGTTCTTAATCACATCTAATGTATATATTCATTCGGACATTGTAGTTTTTATCTCTGGAAGTTTGAATCTAGTCTCTTTTTATATCCTCCCCCTCTCTGTTCATCTTTTGCATACACAATGTACAGTTATAACTGTTTTAATGTGATTCTCTGCTAGTTTTAACAATTGTGTCAGTTCTAAAATGGTTTCAATTGGTTGGTTGTTTTCCTCTTTATGGGTCATGTTTTCCTGTCTCTTTACATACTCAGGAATCTGTCTGAATACCAGCTACTGTGAATGTATTCTATTGGAGACTGGATACTTCTATATTCTTCTAAATAGTTTTGTCCTGAGGTACAACTACAGTTATTTGGAAACAATCTGATCATTTATAGTCTTGCTTTTTCAATCTGTTAGGCAAGTCCACAGCAGTGCTCTGTCTGAGTATAATTATATTATGCCCCACCAACTGAAGCAGGGACTTCCTGAATCCCCTCAATACATGGTGTGGTAGTTTTTCTATATAAGACAGAGATATACAGCAGACTTCTCAACACAGACAATGATGAATGAATGAATGAATGAATGAATAAAATGAAATAAACTGAAAAGAAAAAAGGAGTTTCTCATATAATTTTTCAAGGTATAATAAATAAGAAGGCTCATTTAATTGTAAATCCTAATTCAATAAACCTATAGCCTACAAGAGGTAACAATTTGTATGCTAGAATGTTTAATGGTGGATTTTATTTGACTTGCTCAGTATGCTAAAATCTAAATAGATTTCTAGCATCTCATTCAATTTGTATAAGATCCCAACCTAGGTATTTAATCCCAGCATAACAAAAATCAATTTAGGGAGTCTTGGAAGATGGCAGATCAATAAGCAGCAAAATGAAGAACTTCTCTGTGAGAAACAGCTCAGATGCTGGAATGAAACATCCTGGAGAAGACCAGATGAAACGAGATGGATGCTCTTGACCCAGGATGAAACTAAAGGAGTAAAAAAAAAAAAAAAAGAAAGAAAGAAAAAGAAAAGAAACACATGGACAGAAGACTGTAGCCAGACGCGCTCTCACCAGAGCTGATCCACTGTGTGCAAAACACCACTGGACTCTGAAGACACACGGGTGCGGGGAAGTTGGGGGTTGGCAAGTCCAAGGGCCTTGGCAGGAGGACGTGGTTGCAGAGGGGAGCAGCAGAGTGGAGAAGAGCACTGGCTCGGCTAGGAGATCTACACCCGATTGCAGCAAATGTGAGGAACTTAGTCCTCCCGCGGGAGTGGGCGACTGGCCGGGCTACATTTTGGGTCAAGCAGGACAAACCCAGAACCAGAACTGCAGCAGCTTCAGTCAGCCACTCCCAGCACAGAGCAGACTGGTGAGAATTGCTTGGAATGAATCCCACCCCTGTGCACGATCCAATAGCCAAGGACGAGGTCTCCCTGAAGTTATCCCTAACCAGCCCCATCTGTGTGGCACACACTAATGTGGTGAAGACTCCCAGGGGTTGAACAGCTCGGAAGGGAGGGGCCAGCCTGCCCCGCCCCTGCTTGTACTTCAGTGGTCATCAGCAGAATGGGGAGGGCAGCAATGCCTAGCCAGCACGCTTCAGAGTAATCATAGCCAATACAGGAAGTGCCGGGGACCCCCATTATCTACTTGTCTGGAAGAAACCAGACACATGACAAGAGGAGGAAACAAAAGGAAGTTTCCAGCCTCCAACCCAAACAGTACTGAAGCAAGAGAGGTAAATACAGAAGAGTTTGAGGATTACACACCTGCGGTGTCTGAAAAAACAGCATCTAACATAAAGAATTATTTTTGTGACATTATAAAAGAACTAAAAACAGAAATTCTAATACAAGTAAAGGAAGATAGAAGAAAAATAATAGGGCTGGAGATTTAGCTCAGCAGCATAAGCGCCTGCCTTGCAAATGCTCTGTCATGAGTTCAATCCCTGGTACCAATTTTTAAAAAAGAAGAAAAATAATAAAAGAAATGCTAAGTACCTCTCAAGAAGACACAGTTGGAAGAATGGAGGGGTGTAGAAAAGGAGAGAAACCTACAATGAAGAATATAAAAAATCTACAACACATGAAACAGACTCAAAGAGACTACCAGGAAATTAAAAACTCCCTTGAAAGCTGGCAAAACTGCTTGAAAGAAACTACAGATAGACTATCAAACCTTGAAGACAGGTTTGCAATGTGTGCTCATGAAAGGAAAATAACAAGGAACCAGGAAGTAACAATACAAAGGCTAGAAGATGACAAGAGAATCTACAACTTAAGAAAAAAATTTTGAGTGAAGAAGCAGGAGTAAAACAAATGAAATACAAAGGCTATCTACAGAAATAATTAAAGAAAACTTAACAAGAATAGGAAAAGGAAATGATATCCAAATATATGAGGCAGCAATCCCTAGCCAGGTATAACCAAAATAGATTTACACCCAAACACATAATAATCAAGATCACAGAAATTCAACACAAGAACAGAATATTAAAAGCTTTCAGAGAAAAGAAACAGATCACCTATAAAGGAAAACCCATCAGAATCACCACAGACTTCTCAACACAAACCATCAAATCAAGAAGAGCTTGGAGCAAAGTATTTCAAGCCCCTGAAAGAAAATAACATCCAACCCAGATTGATGTACCCTGCAAAACTATCTCTCAAAATTAATGGAGAAACAAGATGCTTCCATGACAAAGAGGAACTGGGGGAGTTCATGGCCACCAATCCAACCCTACAAAAAATACTGAAGGACATTCTAGAGAGAGAGAAAAGGCCATGGTTTCAAGAACAGTGATAGATGAGGCTTACTGAATGGGGCAGACACTGGAATGAAGAGGAAAAGTAGACAACCAATGGGAGAAAAATAGCATGGCAGAGATGAGGCAGGGAAGATTGGCCATAATCACTAACATAGAAGGCCTCGAAACACTAATAAAAGGAAACACAGGCAGAGTGGACCAGGAGATAGGATCCATCAAGATGCTCTATATAAGAAATATATCTAACCTGAAAGAGGGTTTATGGACTGACAGTCAAAGACAAGAAAATAAGGCTTTATGTGACAGGGAATCAGAAGAAAGTGGGGGTAGCTCACCCTTCAGCTACAGATTGGTTGGAAAGACATAACTTTTATACAATGGAGAACTACTCAGCTATAAGGAAGGAAAACCTTGAGGCTCCTGTAGTAAATGGATACAACCTGAGATCATGCTCAGGGGTAAAAAGGTTCAGAACCACTTAGGTAAATAGCTGGTTGCCTCCCTAATCTAAAAACTAAAGGAATTAGTGGGACACAAAATGTACAATGTACTCTGGGAAAGTGAAAGGGGAGGAATTGTCTAAATAGAGAAAGCAGAGGACATTGGTAATCTTGTATCATGATTTGAAACCCATATTGTTTCCATCTCTCTGTTTAGTTATATTGTTTTCCACTTTGTCTACTTGTACTAGATTTGAGGGCATAGACAGCTATTCCAAAGATAGCAGGGTATACTACGGTAACCATTTTTAATTTCTTATAAACTTAATCTGAAGCCCTGTACTGCTTTCACTGCCTTGTTTTGACTGATTTTATTTGAATCTGTCTTGCTCAATTGCTGTGTTGTCTTGACTGATTTTATTCAAATCTGTTATGTTGATAGTATCAAGTCTGAGAGAATAGACAACTACTCTGAAGACAATAAGATTCACTATGATATCCATTCTGGTTTGAATATTACCCTCTTTTGAAGTCCTATAATGTCTCCAGTGTTTTGTTTTTATTGATTTTGTTCCATACTGTTATGTTCAATATTATTGTACCTGATGATATGGGCAATTCTATTGAAGATAACTAGAGACATCATGGTAACCATTGTAGATCACCTTGTATTGTGGTTTTAAATTATGTACTGTACTATGTCCATCCTTTTGTTTTGAATGACCCCATTTTTTTTCTCACTTGGTTTTATTCTTTTCAAAATAAAAAAGTCAATTTAGGAAATAACAGCACCCTTCTTCAGAGAAAAATAAAGGTTTCTTAAGAGATATATTTCTAACTTACTTTCATTTATCATGTGAGTGTACTAAAGGATGTGATATATTAATTGAAGCAAGCTGCTTGTTCTAAATGGCTTCTGACCCAGTGTTTCACAGGAAAGTTGCACTCTACATTTCTTAGATTATAATTTGTGAACAAAACTGAACCAGCCAAATTTAATATAGTAAGACTTAGCTTTATTCTCACTTAACAAAACATATTCACCAACATAGTTTGACATTGCATCATTTTAATTAAATAAAGATTTTGTTTCATGTATTTCTTCCTGTTTTGTTGTCTTGAAATATGACTAAAGTTGAAGACCAGCACTGCCAGCAGTTGAGTTCATATCCACCCCCCTAGGACAGGGGATTGTGCCCCAGGGGTTCTGCCAGCCCCAGTTCTCCACACCTAGGTTCTGCCTCTCAAGGGAGCCAAGAGTCTGCAGGGGAGTGGGGATTGCCCAAGGTGAGTCCCGGTGCCCCAGGGAGAGTTGGAGAACTACACTTCCGGCATCTGAGTTACTGGGGAGCTACTGGGGATGCTGGACTTGGCCCAGCAGATTCCAGGGCCTCAGTTGACCATGCCCAGCAGGCTTCTTTCAGTTCAGGAGGTTCAGACCATGCACGAGGACTCTGGGCTTGTTTGGGTTGGCCTGGGGAGAGCATAAGACCAGCACTGCCAGTGGTTGAGTTCATATCCACCCCCCTAGGACAGAGGATTGTGCCCTGGGGGTTTCTCTGGCCCCAGTTCTCCACACCCTGCTTCCGCCTCTCAATTTAGGGAGCCAAGTGCCTGCAGGGGAGCTCAGACTGCTCCAGGAGCTGAGGGTGCAGGAGGTGATTCACCACACACCCAGAGGAAGCGTTGGAACACCACTCAAACCAAGGAAATAAAGAAAAATGACAAAAGGAAAGACCAAAAGGCAGGCTCAAATCTTCAGCCCATCCCAAGAAAGCCTAGGAGCCATGTACATAGAAGCCATACACCTGAAATGACTGAAATGATACAACTGAAATAAGAGGAAAGCTATGGAAAAATTCAAATCAGAAATAATTGCCCAGGTAAAAGAAGAAATCATAAAAGTAGTGAAAGAAATAGTGAACACATCTAGTGAAGACACAGCTAAAAAATTAGAGGAACAAAGCAAATGGATAGAATCCCTAAATGAACACTATAAGAAACAAACCTAATACATAAAGCAGATTCAAGGAGATATACAGGAAATCAAAAATTCTATTGAAAGCTGTCAAAACTGCCTCAACAAAAGTGAAGACAGAATTTCAGACCTCAAAGATAAGATCACAGCTAGTGAACAGGAAAGGAAAGATTTTTAAAAATAACAAAGAATCAGAAAATAACAATTCAACAGTTGCAAGATGATGCAAAGAAAAATAACATAAGATTAACAGGGATAAATGAAAAAGAAGGGGACAGCTCAAATGATATCAAGAGGATATTTACAGAAGTAATAGCTGAAAACTTTCCAAACATGAGAAGAGAAACTGACATTTGGATAAGTGAAGCATATAGAACTCCAAACAGCCATAACCAAAATAAAACTACACCCAGACACATAATAATCACCATCCCAGAAATCCAACATAAGAACAGAATACTAAAAGTTGTTAGAGAGAAAAGACAGATCACCTATAAAGGAAAACCTATCAGAATCACAGCAGACTTCTCAACATAAACAATGAAGTCAAGAAGAGCATGGAGTGAAGTATTTCAGATCCTAAAGGAAAACCACCTCCAACCCAGGCTGATGTACCCTGAAAAACTGTCCTTCAAAATGGATGGAGAAATAAGATACTTCCATGACAAAGAATAGCTGAAAAACTTCATGACCACCAAACCAACCCTACAAAGAATACTGAAAGATATTCTAGATACACATAGGATAAAACCACCAAGCAAGGCAGACAATTAAACAGAATGGAAGGGTAAAGGTACAACAGCAGAAAGATAACATGTCAACAATAAGCCAATATATAACAGTTATAACCATTAATGTAAATGGCCTCAACTCGCCAATCAAAAGAAACAGACTGGCAGAATAGATCAAGAAACAACATCCAACCATATGCTGTCTACAAGAAACCCATCTCACCCAAAAGGAAACCCATAGACTAAAAGTCAAAGGATGGAAAACAATACTTCATGCAACAGGAAACCAAAAAAAAAAAAGCAGGAGTAGCTATCCTGTTTGCTGACAATGTGAATTTCAAACCAAGAATGATCCAAAGAGATAAAGAAGGTCACTACATACTAGTCAGGGGAAAACTTCAAGAGGAAGACATAACAATCTTAAATATATATGCACCAAATTCCAGAGCACCCAGCTATACAAAGCAAATATTAATAGAAATGAAAAATCAAATAAGCAATAACAGGATTATAATAATAATTATAACAGATTTTAACACACCATTGACACAAAGGGACAGATCAACTAGACAGAAAATCAGCAAAGACAAAACAGAACTGAATCACATCTGTGAACAAATGGACTTGATAGATGTATACAGAGTGTTCCACCCAACAACATCAGAATATACATTATTCCCAGCAGTACATGGGACATTGTCTAAAACAGACCATATACTAGCCCACAGAACATATTTAAGTGAATGCAAAAGAACTGAAATTATCCCATGCATGTTATTGGATCATAGTGATATGAAACTAGAAATTAATGATAAAAGAAACTGCAAAAACCCCACAAACACATGGAAATTGAATAATACATTGCTGAGCAATCAGTGGGTCACAGAAGAAATTAAAGAAGAAATTAAACAATATCTACAAGCAAACAGAAATACAAATACAACTTACCAGAATCTGTGGGATGCAATGAAAGCAGTCCTCAGAGGAAAATTTATTGCATTGAATTTCCACATCAGGAAAACAGAACAAACACAAATAAACAACCTGATGCTATACCTCAAACATCTAAAAAAAGAAGGACAAGTCAAGCCCAAAGCCAAAAGAAGGGAGGAAATTATAAAGATCAGAGCAGAAATTAATGCAATAGAGACTAAGAAAACAATACAAAGAATCAATGAATCAAAGAGTTGGTTCTTTGAAAGAATAAATAAAATTGAAAACCTCTAGTCAACCTTATTTAAAAAAGGAAAGAAAAAAACTCAAATTCATGCAATAAGGAATGAAAAGGGTAAAATCACTACAGACCCTGTGGAAATACAGAAGATCATCAACACCTATTTTGAAAACCTCCACTCTCACAGGTTCGATAACACAGAAGAAATGGACAGATTCCTAGAAACATATGAATTACCAAATCTGGGTCGAGAAGATGTAAAACTGCTGAATAACCTGATTTCTATTAATGAAATTGAAAATGTTATTAAGTCCTTACCAAAAAAGAAGAGCCCAGGCCCAGAAAGATTCACTGTGGAATTCTACAAGAAATTCAAAGAAGACGTAATGCCGACACTCCTCAAACTCTTTAGTGAAATTGAAAGGGAAGCAATTCTTCCTAACTCTTTCCTGGAAGCAAATACAACTCTAGTACCAAAACCTGAGAAAGACCCAACTAAAAAAGAGAACTACAGGTCACCCTCCCTAATGAACATAGAAGCAAAAATTCTCAATAAAATATTGGCAAACAGAATGCAGCAAATCATCAAGAAGATTATATACCATGACCAATTGGGATTCATCCCAGGAATGCAGGGATAGTTTAACATACATAAATCAATAAATGTAATCTACCATATCAATAGAGCCAAAAATAAGAATCACATGTTCATTTCTATAGATGCAGAGAAAGCTTTTGATAAGGTTCAACACTCATTCATAAGAACCTTGCTTACCTCAATATGATAAAAGCCATCTATGACAAACCAACAGCCAGCATCATATTAAATGGCCAAAACCTTAAAGCCTTTATCTTAAAATCAGGCACAAGACAAGGATTTCCATTATCACCACTCCTATTCAACATAGTGTTGGAAATACTAGCCAGAGCAATTAGACAAGAGAGAGAAATAAAAGAAGTAAAGATAGGAAAAGAGGAAGTTAAATTATCATTATTTGCAGATGACATGATACTCTACATAGAAGACCCCCAAAATTCCATTGAAAGACTCCTAGATATAATAAATAAATTCAGTAATGTAGCTGGATACAAAGTCAACACTCAAAAATCAATAGCATTCCTATACACAAACATCAAACTCACTGAGAGAGAAATAAGAGAAGCCACACCCTTTACAATAGCCTCCAAAAAATGAAATACTTAGGAATCAATCTAATGAAAGAAGTAAAAGATCTATCCAGGGAAAATCATAATACCCTGAAAAAAGAAATCAAAGAGGACCTCAGAAAATGGAAAGACATCCCTTGTACATGAATAGGAAGAATAAATATTGTGAAAATGGCCATTCTCCAAAAATTGTTATACAGATTCAATGCCACCCCAATCAAAATACCACTAGCATACCTCATAGATCTAAGGAAATCACTCCTAAAATTCACTGGAACCAGAAGAGACCTAGAATAACAAAGCCAATTCTAAGCAGCAAAAGCAAGGCAGGAGGCATCACAATCCCTGATTTGAAATTATACTACAAAGTTACTGTAATAAAATCAGCATGGAATAAAAACAGACCTGAAGATCAGTGGAATAGGTTAGAAGATAAAACTACAACTACAAACACACTCAGCCACCTTATCTTTGATAAAGGGGCCAAACACATTCACTGGAAGAAAGATAGTCTCTTTAATAAATGGTGCTGGAAAAACTGGCTCTCCATATGCCAAAAACTAAAACTAGACCCATGCCTATCACCATGCCTATCACAATGTATCAAAGATCTAAATATTAAAACAAAAACACTAAATCTGTTGGAAGACAAAGTAGGTAGAAATCTTGAAGACATAGAGGTAGGTAGAGAATTCATGAACAAGAATCAAACCACATGGGAAATACTTTCCAGAATCAATAACTGGGATCACGTTTTATTAAAGAGTTTCTGCATGTGGAAAGTAATCTCCAGCATAGTGAAAAGAAAACCCATAAATTGGGAACAAATCTTAGTGAACTGTCCCTCAGACAAAGAACTTCTCTCTAGAACATATAAGGAATTTTTAAAAATCAGATCCCCAAAATTCAAAGACCCAATCCAAAAATGGGCATCTGACATGAATACAGTTCTCAGATGAAGAAATAAAAATGGCAAATAAATACATGAAAAAATGTTCAGCATCATTAGTCATTAAAGAAACACAAATTAAAACCACACTGAGGTTCCATCTCACTCCAGAAAGAATGGCCAGACTACCAGCAACATATACTAGAGAGGCTGTGGGGAAAAAGGAACTCTTCTGCACTGTTGGTGGGAGTGTAGACTGGTGCAACCACTGTGGAAGTCAGTCTGGAGATTCCTCAAAAAACTGGGTTTGGAAGTCCCATTTGACCCAGCTATTCCACTTCTAGGCATATTCCCAGAAGAACTGAAAACATCATACCACAGTGATATATGTGCACCCATATTTAGAGCAGCAAAATTTGTAATAGCCAGATCTTGGAAATAACCTAAGTGCCCATCAACTGAGGAATGGATAAAAAAAGATGTGGTATTTTTATACAATGGAGTACTACTCAGCTATAAAGAATGATCACATTGAGATATTTATAAGTAAATAGATATAACTTGAGACCATACTCATAAGTGAAATAAATCAAACTCACATGTATGAATACCATATAATCTCCCTAGTGTAAGAAATGTTAAGAATACATAAGATTTTATGGTAATCATGGTTTCTCATTATATTGCTTTGAAGTCTTATAATGTTTTCATTCATTGGTTGGAAAGGTTTTATTCTGTTTTGTTTGATATTATTATGTGTGATGGTATGCTCAACTATTTCAAAGAAAGAGACATTCTGGTAGCTAGTGTTAATATCCGGTTGTCTTGTTGCGAAATGCTGTGTTGCTTGCATTGTTCTGTTCTGATTTGCTTTGTTCTGTTCTCTTTTGTTTTATTCTCTGTAAAAAAAAAAATATAAAGATATATCTTCTTTTTTTGTTTTTGTTTTTGTTTAGGACAAAACAAAATAGTCCAAGCTGGCCTTAAACTTATTTTGTAGCCCAGGCTGGCCTCAAACTCACAGCTTACCAGAGATACATCTTTTTAATCATATTATAAAATCTTAACTGTATTCTAAAAACAGTACTAAATTTTGTATAAGTACCACATACTAACCAATTATGCCACTGAGTTCCCACTACTAAATTTTGACAGATTTATTTCTGATAGAAAAGTATGAAACAGTTCCACCATCATTTTGAATTGTCAATTTCCCCTTGGAATACGTTTTTTTCTTTTTCTTTTAAGATTATGTTATAGTTAATTGTGGTGTCAACTTGAATGGGTTAGAAACACTTAGCAGACTAGTGGAGAACTGTTCTAAGTATGTCTGGATATTTTACCCATAAGTCAAAAGCTGATGGGGGAAGAACCCCTGGACGGCACTAACTGATGGTTTGCAGTCTGGGTGAAATAAACAGAGAGAGAGAGAAGGAAGTTTCCCTTTTTGCTTCTTCAGAGAAGCTCTGGTATTTGCTGTCGCCTTTGGACGTTTGTCTCTAATTCCTTGAGGCTTCGAGGGCACTCTTCTGCCTTTCAACACAGACCCTTCTGTTTTCTGATAGTCTTTCCCCCTGCAGCGAGCTCCAGGCCTCAGACTTGCAACTGTCTCTTCAGTGCGCCCGCACGCAGCTAGCCGTTTCGCACTCCTCCGCCCTTGGTTCTGGGGGCAACCATTGTAAGCCTGTGTGTGTGTGTGTGTGTGTGTGTGTGTGTGTGTGTGTGTGTGTGTGTGTAATTAAATCTGTTTCCTCTAGTGAACCCTGATGCAGGTTATACTGATAGTTGGAAAACATTCATGGTTACAGTATCATTTCTCAGATACTTGATTTAGAGCGAGGCAAGTGTTCTACAACTAACCTAAATCCTCGGCTTTCTGATTTAGTTTTTTTAAAAAAGGCTTAGATGCTGGGCATGGTAGTACATGGATGTAACCCTGGCACTCTGGGAGGCTGAGGCAGGTGTATGGAAAGTTCAAGTCCAGCCTAGGCAATTTAGGTTAGTGAGACCCTGTATCAAGATTAAGTAACTAGAGAAGAGTTCAGAGAACGGTGGAGTGGAAAGCAACTACAGCTCAGCCTCCTTGAGAACTGGAATCTAGACAGCAGAAAACAATTTGGGGAACAAAACGAGAGAGAGAAATAGACCCTCAGGAACTAGGAAGGATCTGATGGAAAAATTAAAACGTACAGAGAAACTGAAGAGACAGGAGTGGAAGGGACGGTCTGCATTGTCTCCCCAGCTCCAGCTTGTGGCCCATGGGGAAGGGAGACTGACCCTAAGGCCGAAGTGAAGGGCGAGGGCTTCGGAAGGCCTCAGGAGACGTGCGGGGCAGAACTGACAAGTGGTCGCTGTGATCCGCAGAAAGTGCAGAGGATGGCCCGGCGCACCTGCCGTGTCTGTGGAAAGAGTGCTCAGACGTTTGCCCAAGGACTCAACTCACAAACTCATGCTTGCCAGGCAGGCATTGAAGCCCCTGAGCTAAATTCCTAGCCCCCAGTGTTTCTCCTTTTAATGTTTTGCTCTTATATTTTTACTTTTTTCTTTTCTCCCTCTTTTTCTTTTATCTTTCATTTCTCATCAGTTTTTTTTTCTTTTACCTTTACTTAATCCCAGAAATACACTTCTACTCCCCATTAGGGTCCTATGCCCACTTCTCCCTTACATATCATATAGGTTATGATTTCAAATTTTTCTTCTTGCACTTCCTCACCCCTAGCCCCCTATATTTCTTCAATAGCTTTATTAATATTTTTAAAACTTTATTATCTTCAAAAATCTTTATTAACATTTAGATAGTTAACTCTATAAAATTACTGCTGAATTTTTTTTACCATTAGCAGAGATGTAACTGTGGCATTAGTACATGTTAGCTGTTAGCCAACACCTGGGTTGTCCTAATGTCCACATCATAATTATTGACTTTTTCTCTAGGATTAAGGGTAACTCATAATTGGTTCTTATGGTATGTTAATATCTCAGCTGTGGGCCGGGGATTTAGCTACCATAGCTGATTTGCCCGGTTATTGTTGCTATGAGTGGATTTTCTCTGTAAAGGAACATCCGGATTACTTCTGTGCCATTAACAACCCTAGGGTATATTTCTAAACAAATAGGTATTAAGCCAACTACACCGTATCCTTCCTTCCAAGTTAACTGAGGTGGTCAGATTTTAGGGCTGAGGAAAACGATTATAGTTAGTTACTCCCAGAGTACATCACTGAGAAGTGATTAACTAGGGCCAGGGATTTAGCTCAGCGGCATAAGTACCTGCTTTGCAAGCATGAGGTTGTGAGTTTGATCCCTGGTACCAAAAAAAAAAAAAAAAGTGATTAACTAATGAGATTCTGTACTATCACATAGTCTTTATGCTGTAAGTGTTCACAAATCTCAGCACAAAACAAACAAAATAGAAACATGAGAAGACAAAGCAACAAAATGTTTCACAAAACACTCAACTTCCCCAAAGCCAATCAGGGGCTTGGAAGTGGAGAGCAGAATAAACCACACATGCAAATTACTGGAAAGAATAACAGAGGAGGCTAAAAAGCAGACCAAACAGGAACACAGCAGAATCACAGTAGGTCTAACAAATCAGATAATGAGAGTAATAACCAAAATGAGGAGTAAGTAGAAGACACTAGTAAAAAACAGCTGAGCTGAACAAAATGAAACAAAACATGAATGACCACTTCAGTGGCATTAGAGTACAAGAATAGGTGTCAGTCAGAAACCTAGGAGACTAGAACTTATATTGAAAGAATGGGCAAGAAAGCACCCAGGGTAAGGACAGTGGGTCAGAAGTATAGGACAGTGATGCCCTCAAAGGTCAGCTCCGCAAACACACCTTAAAAACTACCAAAGAACATGAAAAACAGACCAAACAGCAACTAGATGTTGTAAAAAAGACTAACCTAAGAGTAATTTGAATAAGTGAAAAATCAGAAGACAACACAAATGACATAAAAAATCTATTCACAGAAACAATGACAAAAGCCAGGGATTTAGCTCAGTGGCGTAAGCACCTGCCTGGCAAGTGCGAGGTCGGCAGCTCAATCCCCAGTACCAAAAAACCCAAACCAAAACAAAAACAATAATGGAAGAAAACTCCCCAAATATACGGAAAGAAATAAAAATATGGATAAATGAGATATATATGACTCCAAATAGCCACAACCAAAAGAGAAGATCTCCCATGAGTCTTATCACAGAGGGAAAATTTAAAAGCTGTCATAGAAAGGCAATAAATCACAGAAAAAGGTAAACACATTGAAAGTACAGCAAATTTCTGAGTACAAACCTTAAAGATCAGAAAGGCTTGGAGTTAAGTGTTTCAAGCCCTGAGAGATAATAACTTTCAAACCCAACTTACATGTCCTACAAAACTTTCTTTCAGAATTGATGGCGGGGCCGAGAGTTTAACTCAGTGGCATAAGCGCCTGCCTTGCAGGAGAATGGTCATGAGTTCAATCCCTGGTACAAAAAAAAAAAAAAAAAAAAAGAAAGAAAGAAAGAAAAACTGATGGCGATAAAAGTATTTCCAAGACAAGGAATACCTCAAGAAATTCATGACCCTAACCAAACCAGTATTACAAAACATTATCAAGTATGTTGAAAACAGAGACGATGCAGCCAAAAACGCCAATAAGTCAAAAAAAAGAATGAATACATCTGATGAGATAAGCAACTTAGCAAAAAGAAAAAAAATAAGGAAATCAACAATAAGAAAATAATGCAATGGCAGGAATAAGTCAATATATTTCAGTAATAACTCTGAGTGAATGTTCTCAACTCATCAGTTAAGACATAGATGGGTAGAATTGATAAGAAACAAAAGTGATATGCAGCACACAAGAAATACATTTAATTCAAAAAAAACCTCACAGGTTAAAAATCAAAGGAAAGAAAATAATAATCCATGAAATGGTAATATGGAAAAAAAGCAAGAGTAGCTATCCTAATTTCAGACAAAGTGGATTTCAAGCAAAAATAACCAGAAGAAACAAAAGTCACTACATATTGGTTAAGGGAATAATTCAACAGGAAGAGATAACAATTGTAAATACATATGTACCAAATACTGGCATTATTTTTCAAAACTGATGAAGAAATAAGATACTTGCATAGCACTTGAAGAAATTCATGATGACCAAACCAGCACTCCAAAAAGTTCTGAAAGGATTCTAGAAAAAAACAAGGGTGTGGTGGCTCATGCCTGTAATCCCAGTACCCAGGAGGCTTGGGCAGGAGGATTATTGTGAGTTCGAGACAATCTGGGCTACCAAGTGAGCTGAGGCCGGCCAGCCTGAACGACATATTAAGACCCTGCCTCAGACATAAATAAATAAATAAATAAATAAATAAATAAATAAATAAAATGAAAAAAGAAAAAAACAAGGAAGACAACAATTCCAAGAATCCCAATAGAATTCCACCAGGTAAGACAGGCAGTTAAACAGAGGGGAAAGAAAGGGAACCAACAAACAGGTAACTCATATGACAAGGATAAGAAAATACAATTAAAGCCACTAATGTGAATGTCTGTATTCACCAATAGATTGGCAGAATGTATAAAGAAACAAGATCTGGGCCAGGGGTTTAGCTCAGTGGCATAAGTGCCTGCTTGGCAAACATGAGGTCCTGAGTTCAATCCTCGGTATCCCCCCCAAAAAATCCAACAATATGCTGCATATAAGGAACACATTTGATCTGAAAAGACATTCAGACTGAAAGTCAAAGGATGGAAAATAATACTCTACATGATAAGAATCTGGAAAAAGCAGGAGCGGCTATTCTATTCGTAGACAATGTGGATTTTAAAACAAGACTGTCAGAGGAGACGGAGAAGGTCACTACCTACTTGTTAAGGGAATAATACAAGAGGAAGAGATAACAATCACAAATACATATGCACCAAATACCAGTGTACTCAACTATATTAAAAAAAATAATGGACATGAAATATCAGATAAGCACTAGCACTAATACAATTCAAATGGGGGATCTCAATACCCCACTGTCACAAACAGATCAACTAGATAAAAAATCAACAAAGAAATATCAGACATGAATGAAACATTTGAACAAATAGATGTAGTAGCTATCTGTAGTAGAATACACATTCTTTTCAGCTGCACATGAGACTTTCTCCAAAAGAGACCACATACTAGCTCATAGAACATGCTTAAGTAAATGCAAAGAAACCGAAGTTATTTATTTCGTGTATATTATGGGATCATAACACAATGAAACTGGAAATCAATGGCAAAAGAAACCAAACTAACTACATAAACACATGGAAATTAAATAACACCATCCTGATCAACTAGCGGGTCACACATATAATTAAAGGAGAAATTAAGATAGTTTCTACAATTTAAAAATAATGCAAATACAACATACTGGAACTTATGGGATATAGTGAAAGCAGTCCTAAGAAGGAAATTTACAGCGGTGAATCCCACATCAGAAAAACAGAGCAAGTTCAAATATGTAACTTAATGTTGAACCTCAAGCTTCTAGAAAAAGAGAAAGTTAAAGTCAAAGCACATACAAGGGAGAACTTACAAAGATCAGAGCCAAAATTAAACCAATTAAGTTTAAGAAAACAATACAAAAATCTACAAATCGAAGAGTTGGTTTTTTGAAAGATTAAATGAAACAGATAAACCCTCAGCCAATCTTCCCCAAAGGAAGGAAACAAAGACTCAGATCTATGCAATCAGGAGTGAAAAGGATAAAATCACAATGCATCTTGCAGAAATCAAGATGATCACCAACACCTACTGTGAGAACTTATTTTCTGATAAGATGGAACTCTCAGAAGAAATGGACAGATGCCTAGATACATGTGAATTACCAATGCCTAATGAAAAAGATACAAAAATCCAAAACAAAGCCCACAAAGCCAGCCATGGTAATACACACCTGTAATCCCAGCATTCATGAAGCTGTGGCAGGGCAATTACCACAAGTTTGAGACAAGCCTGGCTAGACAGTAAGTTCAAGGCCAGTCCGAATTACATACTGAGATCCTGTCTTAAATAAATAAATAAATAAATAAATAAATAAGATTTAGAAATTCTAAATATCGCAGTATCGGTCAATGTAATTGAAGAAGTAATTAAAAAATTACCAACAAAGAAAAGCCCAGGTCCTGACAGATTTACTGTTGAATTGTACAAGAAATTCAGAGACAATCTAACACTACTACTCCTCAAACTCTTTAATGAAAGTGTAAGGAAAACAATACTCCCAAACCATTCCTGGAAAGAAACATTACTTTCATACCAAAACCAGAGAAGGATCCAACCAAAAAAGAAAACTGCAGGCCAATCTCCTCAATGAACATAGATGCAAAAACCTTCAGTAAGATACCAAGCAGAATGCAGCAAACTGTCAAGAAGATGATATGCCATGATTAAGCGGGGTTCATCTTAATGGTGAAGAGATGGTTCAAGACACACAAATCAGTAAATGTAGTAATACACCAAGTATTATTGTGTAGTAATACACAGAAACAAGGACAAAAGCAACATGATTATCTTAACAGACACAGAAAAAGCGTTTGACAAAGTCTAAAAGCCCATTTGTGATAAAAGAAAAAAAAAACTATAGGACATTGGGATAAAAGGTCTTAAAAGGTCTTTATCTCAATCTTATAAAAGCCATCTATAACAAACCAACAGCCAACATCATTCTAAATGGAAAAATAATGAAATCTTCCACTATTAAACCAGGAATAACATAAGGATGCCCACTATTGCCACACCTGTTCAATATAATTCTGGAAATATTAGGCAGAGGAATTAGCAAGAAAAAGAAAAAAGCACTAAGGATAGGAAAGAAAGAAGTTAAATTATCATTATTTGCTGATGACATGACACTCTACATAGAAGACCCCAACAACTGTACCAAAAACTCCTAAAATTAATAATCAAATTCTCTAGCACAGCAGGACACAAAGTCAACACTCAAAAATCAATATCATTTCTGTACACAAATAACAAACCCACTGAAAGAGAAATTAGGGAAAGAACTTTTCACAACAGCATTAGGAAAAATGAAATACTTAGGAATCAATCTAACAAAGGAACTAAAAGATCTCTACACTGAAAACCGCAGTATTCTGAAACAGGAGATAGAAGAGGATATCAGAAAATGGAAGGCTGGGGATATAGCTCAGGAGCACAGGGCCTGCTGACAAGCATGGGGTTGTGAGCTCAGTTCCTTGTACGAGAGAGAGAGAGAGAGAGAGAGAGAGAGAGAGAGAGAGAGAGAGAGAGGAAAGAAAGAAAGAAAGAAAGAAAGAAAGAAAGAAAGAAAGGAGGGAGGGAGGAAAGGAAGAAAGAAAGGAGGGAGGAAAGGAAGAAAGAAAGAAAGAAAGAAAGAAAGAAAGAAAGAAAGAAAGAAGAAAGGAGGAAAGAAAGGAGGGAGGAAAGGAAGGAGGGAGAGAGGGAGAGAGAGAAAGAAAGAGAGAAACAGAG
>PVJX010001838.1:22063-53989 GCA_004027295.1 Dolichotis patagonum
GAGAGGGAGGGAGGGAGAGCGATGAAAGAAAGAAAGAAAGAAAGAAAGAAAGAAAGAAAGAAAGAGAAAGAAGAGAAAGAGAAAGAAAGAAAGAAAGAAAGAGAAAGAAAGAAAGAAAGAAAGAAAGAAAGAAAGAAAGAAAGAAAGAAAGAAAATGGAAAGATATCCTTTGTTCTTGGATAAAAACAACCAGTATAATGAAAACGGTCATAATTCTGAAACTCTTTTACAATTTTTTTGGACCAGAAATCAAACTCAGGACCTTGTGCCTGCCCAGCAGACACTTGTGCCACTGAGCTATATCCCCAGACCTCTTAAAATGATTTAATGCACTCCTAATCAAAATACCAATTGCATACCTCACAGAACTAGAGAAAGCAATCTTAAAATTCATTCAGAACCAGAAGAGACTTAGAAGAGCAAAAGCAATGCCGGACAAGGCCCAAGCAGGAGCATCACATCCCTGACTAGAAGTTATACTACAAAGCTACAGTGATAAAAACAGCACGATATTAGCAAAAAAGCAGACCCAAGGGTCAATGGAATAGAACAGAAGATGAGGAAAGAACTCCAATTACACTCAGCCACCTTATCTTTGACACAGAAGCCACACAGCTTCACTGGAAGAGTGATAGCTTTGTTAGTGAGTGGTGCCGGGAAAACTGACTGTCCACATGCTGGAAATTGAACCTACCCCGTATCTCTCACCCTGTACTAACCTAAAATAAACATGGATCAAAGATCTAAATATCAAAACAGAAACATTTAAACTTCTGGAAGATAGAGTAGGTAAAACTCTTGAAAAAAAATGTGTAGGCAAAGACTCTATGAAATTCCAATTGCACAGGAAATAATATGAAGAATCAACAACGGGGATCACATAAAAGTAAAAAGCTGTTGTACAGCAAAAGGAACCACAAAGAGAGTGAAGTGACAACCCATACAATAAGCAAAAATTTTTACCAGCTATATATACCTCAAAGAACTAACAGAATATATAAAAAACTCGAAAAAAATCCATCCATTCCAAATTTAAAGACCAAATCCAAAAATGTGCATCTTAAATGAATACATACTCCTCAGAGGAAGAAATACAAACATCAAATAAATATATTTTTAAAATGTTCAACAGGGGCCAGGGATTTAGCTCAGCAGCCTAAGCGCCTGACTGGCAAACACAAAGTCATGAGTTTGATCCCCAGTACCCCTCCAAAAAAGTTTAACATCACTGGTCATTCAAGAAATGCAAATTAAAATAACACTGAGATTCCATGTCATTCCAGAAAGAATGGCCATCATCAGTAAATCAACCAATAACACATGCTGGTGAGGCTGGCAGCAGGGGGAACATTTTTTCATTACTGGTACGAGCATAGACTGGTATAACCACCATGGGAATCATTGTGCAGATTCCCCAAAAAACTGAAACTACAAGTTCCATTTGATCCAGCTATTTCCTTCTTGGTATCCTCCTGAAAGTGCCATATGCATGCCCATGTTTAAAACAGCAAATATATAATAGCTAAATCTGCCCATCAATGGATAATTGGTAAAGAAAATGTAGTATTTATATACAGCAGAGTACTACTCTGACATAAAGGATAAACTTGAGTCTTTTATAGGAACATGGATGCACCTCAAAGTTATAATCTTAAGTGAAATAAATTGGACACTTGAGTTTAAATATTGCATTATTTCTCTGGTATGAGAAACTCAAAGGATAAATAAGGAGTATAATGTTGGATAGATACTGGAAAGTAGGAAGAACAGGTTCAAGGAATAAGAGGAAGGGGAGGAAAGGAAGGGAAAAGGAAATAGAATGGAGGGGGGAAAGTGGAAACACTGTAAACGGTATGGGAAGATGAGTTGAAAGGAGGGGAAAGGGAGAGGAATAAAGAATTAAGACCTGTGATGTGCAGGTACAAATTCCACGATGAAGGAAGTCCTTAGGTGTGACAAATATGTCGATTTTTTTAGATTTTAAAAAATTCAGGGAAAAAAAGTTTTTAAACATTTCTTACAATGAAAACTCAAAGGCCCAAATGGTTTTTTCCATAAGATTTCCCATTCAAAGGCTAAAAAATATCTGCTTTACACAAAACCTTCCAGGGAAATAGAAAAAGAAACATATATTTGAGAGACAGAAATCTCCCTCTTTGCACAACATGATGCCTATGCAGATGAGTCTACAAAATTCTCAATAAACTGAAAAACTGTATTTCTAGTACATCTCACAAAAAGCTCTTCAAACCAACATGACAGCTTAGTAATGCTACAGAATATAAGATCAACAAGTTAAAAAAGCACTTCTACATATTAGCAATTAAACATAGCATGTGAACTAAAACCATTACTGTCTGCAATATTCCAAAATGCTGAGGCGTGAATCTACTATGAGATCTGTGTGCTCAGAGCTGCCAAACACGGCACAGATGCAGTTGGGTGTGCAAAGCCCCGGGCTTGGTCCACAGCAACCCCCCCGCCCACACACACACACAAGGAAAGGTACAGAAAATTGATGAAAGCAAGCCGGGATTAAAACAAATGGAAAGATGCTCGTGAATTTGATGGCACAATATGGCAAAAATGTCAGTTCTCCTCAAATTTATCTATTGACTTAATATATTTCCTGTCATAATCCAAGAAAGATTTTTAGCATAGATGAACTTCTTACAAATGTTATAAGGCAAATTAAACAGCTAAAATAATTTTGGGAGAAAAAGAAATGGGAGGAATCAACATACATGATTTTATGACTTTCCAAATAGTTACACTAATCAAAAATGTAGTATGGGGCAGTGCTGGGCATGGTGGTACACACCTGTAATCACAGCACTTGGGAGGCTGAGGCAGGAGGATCAGCATGGGTTTGAGTCCAACCTGGGCAACACAGTGAGTTCAAGACCAGTCTGACCTGCTAGAAGACCCAGTCTCAAAACAAACATGCAGTGTAGAGCAGATTCATAAATACAATGACCAATGTTATAAAGCAGAGAGCCCAGAATAGACCCACACATGGGAACAGACCATCCATAATGAAAACACACACACACACAACTTAATATGAGACTCACACCTTATGAAACGTAGATAATAAATATCAGTGTAAAATGTAAAACTATAAGCATTTCAGGGAAAGCAACAAAAAGTTTTCAGGACCTAGATCTTGGAGAAGAGTCCTTGGAATGATATATAAAACATGATCTGCCTGGGCTTGGTGGTACATGCCTGTAGTCCCAGTCTGGAGGCTGAAACAGGAGGATTAATGTGAGTTCAAGGCCAGCCTGGACTACACAGCAGATTTAAAAAAAAAAAAAAAAATCGGGCATTGTGGCACACACCTGTAATCACAGCACTAGGGAGGCTGAGGCAGGAGGATCCTGTGTAAGTTTGAGACCAACCTGGGCTACAAAGTGAGTTCAAGGTCAGCCTGAACTGCATAGCATGACCCTGTCTCAAAAAAAAAAAACAAACAAAAAATCCCAAAAACCCATGATCTGTATGAGATAAAAATTGACAAACTGAACTTTACCAAAATTAAAAACCTATTCTGGGGCCAGAGATTTAACTGAGCAGCATAAGCGCCTGCCTGGCAAGCACAAGGTCATGAGTTCGATCCCTGGTACAAAAAAAAAAAAAAAAAAAAAAAAAAAACCCTAGTCTGCAAACAGCTCTGTTAAAGAGACAAAGATAAACTATAGAAAGAAAATACGCACAAGTCACTTGACAAAAGGCCTGCATCTAGAATACATTACGAAAAAAAAAAGTGAAACTCTCTCAAAACTTAACATTCAAAAAACCAATTATAGGGGCTGAGGATTTAGCTCAGCGGCATAAGTGCCCACCTTGTAATTGCGCAGTCGTGAGTTCAATCCCTAGTGCCAAAAAACAAAACAAAACAAAGCAATTATAGAGCCACGAATATAGCTCAGCAGCACATGTGCCTGCCTGGTAAGCACAAAGTCCTGAGCTCAAGTCCCAGCACACACACACACACACACACAACCAATTAGAAAATGAGCAAAAGACACAAACATATATTTCAACAAAGATCCTATATGGATGATGGCAGGCAGGAACATGAAAACATGTTGAATGCCATTAACCATTAAGGAAATGCAAAAACAAAAATGAAAAAACCTATAAAGAACTGTAAAACATGTTTTAAAAAATAAGATCTAGCTGGAAAATAATCAGCCTTGAACTAGAGGGCAAACATGCCAGCCATAGGCAGGTAAAGCCAGGATAGGCTGATCGGGGGTGGCATGTTTGATCTCTAATATTCAAGGCTGATTATTTTCCAGTTAGGTCTTATTTTTAGGGAAAACAGGCAAATATTTCAACAGTAAAAAATAAAAACTGGAGACAACCCCAGGTCCTGGAAAAGTGCAGAGAAACTGATCTCATCTATTGTTGTTAGGAACGTAAAGGGATATACAGCAACTTTGGAAAATAGCTGGCAGTTTCTTATAAAGTTAAATACATACTTGTCATGCTATCTACCAATCATAATTTTGGACATTTATCCCAGGTAAATCGAAACTTAACATCTACAAAAACTTATACACAAGTATTCACAGCAGCTTATTTGTAATACCAATAGTCAAAAACCATGAACCAGCCAAATGTCCTCCAACAGATGAATGGTTAAACTACCATATCCCCAGTAATAAAGAAGCGATGATTTCCTGGGCTTAGAGATTGGGACAAGAAGCTGGGTGACGCAGTGTGACAGTACCTGGGTAGCACAAGAGTTTCTTTGTGGCAGTGGACACTGAGTGTATTGGCTGTGGTGGCATACATGAATCTATTCCTGTGGTAAAGTACACAACTACACACCCATTCACAGTGCAGGTAAACTGATGAGATCTGAGTATGGTCAAGAGTTTAATTAATAGTAATGTACCAATGTTGGTTCCTGAGGGTTTTTTTTTTAGTTCCTTAGTTTTGACAAAAGTCACATAGTAGCATTCAGTTATTAACATTAGAGGAAAATGAAGGGTACACAAGCAAATTTCCATACTGTCTGCAATTTTTATGTAAACCTAACATTATCCCAAAATACAAAAGCTTATTTTGATATTCTTTTACAAATGAGGCACTATTGCACACTTAAACAGGCTGAGAGAGGTGACAAATATGAAGACATATTTCTTAGTAATTTTTAGTTCTATAGCCAACAGAAAAATATACATACGTTCAACAAGACACCACTAAGATGTTCATAGCAGTTTTATTTGTAATAGCCAAAAGTTAAAAACAGCTCAAATGCCTACTAGCAGAATGAGTAAACTGTTGCATACTCATACAATGCAATACTATATACAGCAGTATGAATAAACAAACTACAACATGCAGCACAACACAGATGAATTATAGACATAGCATTGAATCAAAGAAGCCAAATAACATACTCATTTATTTGAAGCTCAAGAACAGGCAAAACAATCTATGAAGTGAGAATAACAGACATCCTTGAAGTAACAGATATCCTCGTGGAAGTGCAGAAACTGGCAGAGACCATGCATGAGACGCTGTGACATTCCAATCGTGATTTCTTGCTGTTGTGTGTGTGTCAGTGTGAAAAGTTGTATGCATCATTTGTGCACTTCATGGAAATTATACTTCGACAAAAAGCTTACCAAAAAGCAAACACACACTAAGTTAGGTAACACTACACACTCATTAAGAAGCCTAAAGTTAGCCAGTTGTGGTGGTGTATGCCTGCAATCTCAGCACTAGGGAAGCTGAGGCAAGAGGACCGCCACAACTTCAAGGCCGGCCCGGACTTCAGTTCAACGCTAGTGTGAACTACATGGCAAGATCCCATCTCAAAACAATAAAACAAGGGCCGGGGATTTAGCTCAGCGGCATAAGCACCAGCCTGGCAAGTGCAAGGTCACAAGTTTGCTTCCCAGTAACAAAACAAAAAAACAAAACAAAACAAAAAGCCCAAAGTTAAAAGAATCAACGATATCAAGTGCTAGACAGAATGTATAGCAACTGAGTTGTTCATTTCTAGCTAGCAAGAATGTGTTAATACAACCACTTTATAGCGTTTGGCAATATCTATTAAAGCTAAATATATGGATGCTCTAACATCCAACATTTCCACCTACGACCCAAATTTCCACCCGATTTATATACAAACAGGCAAGCATATACAAAAATGTTCTCACAAGCATGTGTGAGAATGCTCATAGCAATGTCACGCCAGACTGAAAAGCCAAGTTTCCAAAGCCACTATAGCTTAAGAGCTGCACTGAATTGCAGGGGCACTCTTTAGTCATCTGGGTGCAGAAGTTACTAGTTACATATTCCAGCTTCCAATTCTTACCTGTCAGACGGTATGGGGAAGCATTCTGTATCCAGCATGAGTAACGTATCCTTGTATTAGTTTTCCTAACTACACCCTTTCCCCATTTCTCCCTCCCCCATCTTGCCTCCCCCAAAATGAACTTCTGCATCCAAGCTTTTTTTCTCAAGCTCTGCTCTCAGAGTTAGCCCAACCATCAACAGTACAATCAATACCCTTCCATTTATATGTTGCTCAAAAAGGTGCAAACCTGTCCATGGTGGTATGAGTGGTAGTCTAGTGGGGGTTATACAGGGGGATGAGGGAGGTTTGAATGTTTCAGAGGGCATAGTCACTGTTTTGGTAAATCTTCAAGCTATAGATTCCCAAGATGTATGTGTGGTGCACAGCACAACTCGACTGAAAAAGTCGAGGCTGCAGCAGAAAGATCCTAAGTGTGAGGGGAACTTGGGTAACAGCAAGGCTCTATCAATACAAAAAGGACTGAGATGCAAGGTGTGCTTGACAAACACCTGTAACCCCAGTGCTGAGGACGAGGCAAGAGGATTAAAAGCAAGGCCAGCCTGGGCTGCACTGCAGTTTCAAAGTCAACCTATAGTATAAGAAGGTGCCTCAAAAATAATATAAAGGGCTGGGGATGTAGTTCAATGGTAGAGTACCCTAAGTTGGATTTGGGGGAGGAGAGGGAGGGGTAGAAATCTGCCCACTGAGAGTTAATCTTGTAAGGGAAACTGGGTTATTAAAGTACAGGTTAACCCCACCGGGCACATCCACCTTCTTTGAGAGATGGTGTTCCATTCTCAGACTTCTAGCATCAAACATGATGAGAGCGAGCACTGGTGGAGGTTGACATTAAGATCATGAACTGCTAAACTGAAAGACAAAACAGTGAATTTCACACTTATGCATGCCTTTAAGACAGGCACAAAGCACTGTACTGTCTCCAGGTAAGCTATGAGGTTATTCTTCTGCCTGGCTTCCCACTTCCGAGGCTCCCTTGCCCAGGGCTAACCCTTCCTGATACAGCAATCCAACATGTGCTGCTCCGAGACACCGTAGGTGCTAGGGTGTAGTGAGCACTAGTAGACGCAGTTCTTGGTGACCTTTAATAAGAAACACAAAGCATCCAATCACGTGTGCCCTAGGGTATGAATCCATAATAAGAATGGGAGGCTCCTTGCATGAGCGCCACTGAAGGTAAAATCTGTAGTGTGAGCAGAACTAGGAAACTACACGGGCAAAGGTGGAACACAGGAGAATTAAGAGGGACAGAGAAAGGTCCAGTGTGCTAACAAGGAAAGTGAGGCAGGATATGTTAGGGGACATACACCTGGATAAGGGCTAAACCACCTTTGGCCTTATAGAATCTTCTATAAACACATGAAATCTTCTAAAAACACATGAAGCCAGAATAGTTTAAAGCTAAAAACTACCATGATTCTGTGTGCACTTTTGGAAAGATCAATATGACTTTTGTATGACCAAATGATTGGGAAGTGACTTGAGTAAAGGTGGGTAGCAGACTACTGCAGTACACCAGAAGAGGAGAGCAACTTAGCTTGGGATGGGGACATAAGGTGGAACAGTGACAGAAATAAAATGACTCCATAATCCAGGCAGACACTGTGACAGTGATGTAAGAAAAGTGTGATTTTTACTACAGATCACACAATTATAACTATGCATCTGTATCAGCTAGATACAACATGCATATTTTTCAAGGTAGGTACTACTAATCTCAGCTGTCCGGCACATTAGGATAAAAGGTGTGTGTGTCAACAGTACCCACAGTATTTTTTTGTCAGCGCAAATGCTGCTCAAGAAAACTGAGAACTGTCGTAAACACTGAACGAGCAGGAAGGATGCTATGGAACTACAAATAACAGCCCCCAAAACCGAAGAGGGGCAAAATTGAAAACTGAATTTAGAAAGGATTGTGTGTGACACATCTTTTAAAGGCTACTATGGAAACAAAGCCAGGGTATTTCTGAAGACTTGGAGAGAGAGAAAATAAGCTACCGGGTGCTCGCCGAGCCGCAACCCAGGTGTCAACGCTAGTCAGAGGATGCTCAGACAGACAAGGCGGCTAACAGGGCAGTCTCAGTGTAGGAAAGACTACCCCCAAGTGAGGGAATGAAAGGTAACCCAAGGCTGTTTCCAGAGACAGATAATAGTGAGATTCTCCCCAGGAGACTACATTTTACTAAACACTATTGCTGGCATTCATGGTAGAGCTGGGATAGCCCTCCAAGTAGAAGCGCTGATGTCAATCCAGGATAGCGAGGGGCCTGACAAGGAGACCACTGCAGCACTTCCAGTGCATATGCATGTAATTTTCTGGCAACCTGACCCTAACGGCTACTTCTGAAACCTTAAGTACTACTTAACTGGTGCTAGAGAAGCAGTTTTTGTGCAAATACAAAGCTCCACAATAGAAAGCCAAATATTGTACACTTGGGGTAAACCTGGCTGGCAGCTGATTCTCACTGGTTATCTAGGAACTACCTAGCCCCACTAAAAGCCCTTACTCTGAGATAAATTCTTCTGCAAGGAGCAAGGGGGACTCAAAACATTTCACCTATGCCCAAGGAGCGAGCATGCTTTAGAACAGGCACCGCAAAGACCATAATCCACAGGAAGATTCCTAAGTTTGCAAGTGAACTAATAATGCTTGTTAGCCAGTGAATGAGCTGGAAATGCATACTGAACCATTAAATTAAAAATTTGGTTCTTGGGTCTACCATTTTGGTGAGCTGGGCTTATGCTCCAAATACACTACAGTTTTATTTTTGTGGGTCTGGACCTGAACTCTTGTGCACATTAATTGAGTCCATTGGGCAAAGACATCTTTTACAAGCTCTTCAAAGACATTGCAGGTTGTTCATAGGACCATTATGCAAGTGTAAACAGTAATTTTGGCAAAATGTTTGTCCAGTTGTCTGAGCAAGAAGAAATGGTTTTCAAGTGTTTCAGATGCTCCAGGAAGAGCTAAGTTAGATGGATAGGAAAGCCTGTATCTTTGCATTTCTGAAAACCAAACAAGGTCCATAGTGTAGAAAAATTTTAGAGAAAAGGTGCTGAGATCATCTGTTACGTGAAGCTACGACATCCATTTTCCAAGACTTAGTACTTCTGAATTCAAAGACAGTTGTCTCTAAGATTCAAAACCCAGATAAGTCAAAACATACATTGAAATTCTGGCTCTACCACTTACCATAAGGATGTGAAACACCCAATCTCTTTTAAATCTTTTGAAACATGGTAATTACTATCATGCATAACAGAATTAGAGTAAAACCTAAGAATCTATGATTTTCAATGTTTGCATAGCATCATTTGAAGATAACCTTTGAGTGTGAGCCAACTGACAAAGATTCCTACTTGAAAAGTTTTACAAGAGGCTAAATAATAAAGTGTAGGCAACATGGGCATTTCTCAATTCCCTGAAGTTATAGGTGCCCTCATAGGTTGTTAATCTTCACCAGTAGAATTTAAGAAAGAAAACAGGACATACAACATCCTAAATGTCACATTTGCTCACCATTTTCTAGTAATATGCAACTCAAAGCAAGCCCATGTACCAAAAGAACTAAAGATAAAGCAAATCAAGTTTGGCTAACTTTAACATGATGTGTCTAATCTCGGTGACCAAGTGGGTTTGTTTGTTTGCCTTTTTACTATTGGGGTTGGTGGTGTACTGGGAATCGAACTCAGGACCTCACACTTGCCAGGCAGCCACTGCTCCATTGAGCTAAACTCCTGGACCCTGCCTTTTCACTTTCTAATGTTATCATGTCTCAAGACCCTTTTTAATGTTGGTGCAGATTTTAATACCAGCTACTCCTCCCTGTAAACTGCATTTAATTGCCAAGTACGCATGCTTTCATAACTTCCTTACCAGCCAGTAACCTATGGACTCTCAAGAACACTGTGTTCTAATCTACAGTGACCCACCTGTCTTGCCCCCTCCTTACCAAAGGGGCTCCCTACTTTAGAAATTCAGTAACTTGAAAACTTACTGGCAAGTCTCAATCAGGCTTGATATGATGTATATGCTTATGTTATCATTTTTTTAAGCACCCTAAGGTAATTTTAATGCATATCTGAAGAACTTCACCCCAACTTTAAAAATTTAGAAAGATATGAGGACTTTCATTCCACCACTTGGATGGATCTTGCTTTCCATATTTACAACAGGAAACAAACACACACAGGGCCTTGTGAACGTCAGGCAACTTTATCACTAAGCCACAGCCTGGAACTATTTTTGGGGGGCCCAGACATGGTGATATATGACAGTACTGTCAGTTACCCTGGGAAGCTGAAGCAGAACAACTGAAAAGCATGAGTCCATGCTGGGCAACTTAAGAACTGGCCTGGTTTGAGGACATGGAGAGAGATCACTTAAAAAATTAACTTTAGTTACTAATGCAACCACTTAAAGGTGTACATGCTAGACAACTGACCTGCCTCTCTCAGGAATGCCCACAGCCCAAGATTTAAGTGTATGTTCTTGAGATTAACCTAATGAAATGTCAAACCTGGAACTTTTATGTACATGTAAGCTCCTCTAATCCTTCACCAGGTATAGGACTATTACCACCTGCAGTGTTTGGCCACAAATTTAGTCTCCCCAATGGCTTTACAAACACTAAAAAACCACAACCATGTTCTATCACAACAAATGACTGTTCTGTTAAACTCAACACTAAGAGCAGTAAGGTTCTTTAGTACCTTTTACCCCATATGTAATCACGTAATGGTAATCCATTCCATATCAGTGTACAATTTACACTCTTCTTGGATGTTTCTAAACCCAAGTAAAATGCATTTTCTTGGTTGAAATGATCTCAACTATGGCCAAAAATGTAAATCCTCCTTCACATTGGTGCAGCTGACTTTTTTCTTACTGAACAAAAAGATCAACCCTCAAAAGGACAAAATATGTGACCAGGTTCCTTCTCTTTCTCCAGGCCACGTTAAGTCATTAATGACTTTTTCCCTCCAGAAAATTCAATAGCACCAGTAATTCCCAGTAACACCTTTACCAACTGATCTCAATTTACTATTCTGCAACTACTTCCAAAAAGCACATCATTTTGTCTAGGGACATCAAAACTAGAATTTAGAGTCTGGGCTCACTCTTCTTTTTGTACTTTCCATCTTGTCCCAGGCTTTTCCACCTGTCAGTTTATTCATAAAATACAATGCTGCCAAGTTGTATACAGGGGTTCCTTCCCTAAGAGCTCACATGGCTAAGTCTGCTCCATTTCTTCTATTATGTTTAACTCTAGTTCATGTCCGTTCAATGCATCATAATCCTTTTCTTTTGTGTTTGCACTGTTCTTTTCTAGAACAAGAAATGGGTATTTTTAAAGAAAACACTAGTTTCAACATTACAATTTTTGTGAGGTTTAAAGAGTGATGCAACATTTAATCTGGAATGGGAGCCATCGTTTTATACATTTTAAAATCATCCACTCCAATCTGACAACTTTTTGTTCCAAGACTGAAAGAACAGTCAAAGTATAAACTACATTATTTGATTCCAAGTGACATCTTATCCTTTGTAATTTAACCACCTTTGCTAGGTTTTGACAGGTGAACATAAATGTTAAAGTACTGATTAAATACTGCTATTGTTTTCACTGTTCTCTTAGATACAGAAGGTAACTATGAGTTACAACCTCAAGACCTACAGTGAGAGATAACTCTTCCCAAGGCAACCTAGTGCATTGCTGCTATTTTCAGCAAAAACCCAGCAAGTGTGTATAGACTTTGAGAGTGTGACTGTGCACTGTAGCTATCAGTTAAGTCCCACCAATAGTTCACTCCACACCTGTCAACAGAATTAAAAGTAACCACTAATCTGACAGAACACAATTTAAAAAAAACACCAGAAATAAATAAAAACTACATGTATCACTTCGTGCAGGGAAGTGAAGGCCAATGTGGACACTTTGAATTCTGGGCTAGTTTGTCCAGTATTTTCAATCAGTGGCTAATGCTGTAATGTTAAACAGGTTTCATCAGCATCTTAGGCTTCTGAAATTTTCTTCTACATAACCAGTTGATTTTCTAAATTAAAGATTAGCTGCTAAAAGTTTAACAAACAGATTAGAAAACCATACTAGTTTTGTGATTAACATTGAAAACAAGCTAGCTTTATAACATACACTTAAGAGTACGAAGTAAGCTATAGTTCAATTTCTTCCTTCAATACTGCTTTATCATCTATTACATAAAAGGAGCTCAAATCTTAAACAAAATCCTAAGTTTTGCCCATGAAAAGTAGGATGTGAAAAATGTCTTTGCACTATATCAATTAACAGCAACTTTACAAGGATTCCAAGCTCTGTATACATATCAGTTCCCACTATCATGAATGTGATCATTATATATCTAAAATAAACTTAGTAAACTTAATAAAAATTATCAGTTACTTTCCTACTATGTTGGAAAAACTAAAAAGATAAACAAAAATAAACTAGGTCTCTTAAGACAACTAGGCAAGCATCTCAACTCTGGGAGCAGTCCAGCATATATCCTTAGAAATTCAGGTGCTAGGCCAGGGATATAGCCCAGAGGCACAGCGCCTGCCTGGCAAGCACGAGATCCTGAGTTCCACAAAATTCAATGCAATTAAACTGAAGGGTAACAAGGATTAGGTCATATTTATATAAAGTCACCGTGATAAAAAATAAATGTAGGAACCCTCAACCACCATTTCAGTTACCTGGGAAGGCACAGACTACAGAAAACCAGGAAAGAAAAAAACTTTCCTATTTATATAAGACTGAGGCAGAGTCAAAAAATCCTGTAAAAGGTTAACTAGAGGTGTAATAATTAGAATGATCTCCACTCTGTCAAAGTTACTTTACTACTTAATGCAACATCCATCTTGAGTTGTGTGTGACAGGATGCACAATGATCACAAATGACATACATATAGTATTACTTAGAACATTCTAAAGGTTTGGTGGAGGCTGCTGTAAAACAAAGACTTTGCAGTAAACAGTTATACAAAAATAAAAAACCAGGTTGTTTTTCTCCAAATTCCTGGTTTAATAAGGACTTGTTTATTTTGAGAAAAAGATCCCAAACATCAGGCGTTCACAAAAAATAACCCACAGTATCAACTTTAGAAAACAAAGACCATTACACTAATTTTTCTAGAGGATGCATTTGACATGCTCTCATTCACAAAAATACATTGTTACATTTGTGTTCAACAGCCCCACAGGATACTTGATATGGGGTAACACACATACCTCTTAAATCAAAGCTGCTCTCAGATGCTAAAACTAAATGAGATTGCCTTTGCAGTTAGGGAAGCAACTACTGAAATCATGTATGAATGGAAATAACTGAACTCCCTGCATAACGAGAGATTATTGTGGAGACAGCTGATAAAAACCATACAACTTTTTATTGTTAAGTCATAAAGAGGTATCAAAATTAAACAGCAAAAATTACAGGATAAGACTTAACAAAACTACTAGGAGCATCAAAGGAAGTGAAAATGGTGTTAGGCGCAGGGCAATTATGAACATGGGAAGGACAAAGATAGGAAGAACAGTGAGTGTGTGCTGAAGATACTAGGGGAGAGCATCTGGTGAAATTCTCATCTTAGACAAGCGCCTAGGTATAAAGAAATAATGGGACAAGACTTCTAAACCCCACTATGTGCTTAAGAGTCATCCTCGCCATTGGCGCTGTCTCTGTCATCCTCTCCTTCCTCAGCCTCTTTTTCATCATCCTTGATCAACTCCAGCTGTGAGAAACAGACACAAATAGTGGAGTTAGAGACACTCCGTGTGTACCTGGCCCCCCCCTCCACCACCTCTTTTTTTCCTTTCCCATTGTTTTCACCTGGTCATCCCCCCGATCTTCATTCTCATCGTCATCCAGTAGATCCCCCTCTTCAGCAGAGTCATCAGCAGCACCTTCAGACTCCATCTTCACATTAGTCTCATCTTTCTTCAGGGATGTGCTGGTCTGCTCCTCTTCGGACTTATCATTCTTCATCTCAACTAAGGATAAGAAGGACAAGTCTCTTAGAGCAAAGTAGAGAATCCACACAAATGCTCTTACCAATTCAATCACCCTGAGTTTTACTGCTAAAATTGCTTTACATTTCACTAATCTGTATTTTCAACTCTTAGATAACTAATCAAATTTTAAACACAAGAAAATAGATCACTCATTACCTGCTTGTTTGCTCTGTTCCTTTTCAATTTTCTCCAGGCTTTCCAGTAAAGAGTCCACTTTTTGTTTTATCTGGGTCAGCTCCTTCTTAATGGCCTGAAGATCATCTCCTTTCACTTTAACATAAACAGTGTCTTACATGAGAATTAAAGCAGAATCTACTAGTTACCAAATACATTCCCACTACACTACAACACAAGCCAAAAGGAGAAGCCTGGTCAGTACCTGATTAACCAAAAAGTGAACTTCTATCTGTTTTATTTGCTTTAGCAATAGTGTCACAACTACAGTTTCCCTTCAAAAGTATTCACACTTCAGCAGTTGGTTATACTAATGAACACCTGGAAGCTAGTTGCCAGCAACTTTGAGCACTTCTTGTACTCATATTAATCTCATGATCTCACAATAAATTTAGTATTAAAATATTTATACAAGTTTTCTTTTCCTGACACTTTTTTTTTTGGAGGACTCTGTATATGGGCTTGTAAATAAACCCAAACACTATTTTAAGGCACTTTCTACATCTCACTTGATTTCCACTTAAGGATACAATACAGAAAACTAAAAAGAAATCCTTACATGTGGAAATATACCTGAATTTAATTATTTAATTACAAAAATATTCCACATATCCATAAAAACGGATTCCTTGCCTCCAGGTCTTGGAGCGTTTTGAAAATTATGTTGTTAGGCACAAAACTCAATCTAACTCTTGGAAGCAGCCCGTGTGTCCATCAACAGATGGATGGATAAAATGTATTTATTAGTGAAACACACTGTTATTCTGTCATAAAGCATAAATCTTAGTCATGTAGATACAAAAATGAATGCACTTTTAAAACACAATGTTAAGGGAAATAAAATAAGACAGAAGCTTAAATATCATAGTATTTCACTTATGAGAAACTTAAAATATAAATAATTTTAAAAAACTAAAGATACACAACAGCAAACAGAAAGATTGTTTGCAAACGTGAAGCACACCAAAGATGCAGGAAAATACACGGCCTTCTTTTGTTTGTGCCAAGTTATATGATCCAAAGCTCAACCCTGTAATTCCACTAATTACTGTAGTTAAACATCAAAATCACGAAACGAAAAAGAACGTACACTTTCCAGACTTGGAAGACGATCCTCGCTGGCCACTCTTAGAATTGAAACCACTTTTGCCCCTTCGTGAGGTGTTTCCTGATACACGCTGGCGTTTTGAGGGCACTACAGCCCGAGCAATAGGAGGCGGTGGTGGAACACGTGCTGGGTAACTGTACATCCTGTTGGACAAAAGAGTAAGAGAATTCCTTCACACTTAACAGGATCCAACAGTGACCTTACAAAATTATATCCACTGTCCCTCAGTGTGTTCCCCACCCTCCTTCCCAGTTTTTCTTTGGGAAACCAGATTTCACTATGTAGCACTGGCTGGCCCCTAGATTCAAGGTCCTCCTGCCTCAACCATTTCAATGATGAGATTATAAGAATGTATAACCATTTCTGAGTCTCTGTCATTTCATTAGGATAATTTCACTCAGAAGACTAGCATTTTACTTATTATGAAAAACTCAAAATATAACTTCCATTTTCTGTAAAATATTAACTCTACAATACCTGTTACATATATACACATAAACCTAATGATGGATAATTTGCCTTAAGCACTGAATATAATGGCATCTTTGATGAGTTACTATTTATAATGATCTTTATCCTGGTTTTTTATTTCTTTTACAAAATATGCAGCTGGATACAATGTGTAAGAATATACTCATATCTCTTAAGGAAGCTAAAGGCAGGAGTAGCACTTCATCCCAGCTCAGAGACAGTCCAAGCAACAAAGAAAGGGTTCACTCAGGAGGATGATGCAAGAGGATTATTTTGAGTTCAAGGTCAGCATGGGGTACATGGTAAGATCAAGACCAGTCTGCACTGCATAGCAAAACCCTGTCTCAAAGACCAAAAAAAAAAAAAAAAAAAAAGACATAAATAGCTAGAACCTACCAATAATATTTCCCTGAATATACTTACATAAAGCACCATCCGTTTAGCTTATCTCTTCCCATTTGTTTTATTAGAAAATAGGGATTTTTATAAGCTATTATGTTCATGATTTAGAATAAGATTTTCTAAAAATGCTTACTATAATTCTCCGAACACCCATATTCAAAACTACAGACCCAGAAAAAAGCTACATCTTGCTCTGTGTGCACTATCAGGACCAAATCTTGAGAAGCATGCTCTTATTGTGCATTATGGGAAAAACTGAAGTAGAAATTAAATATGACAGATCCAGGCTTGGAATACCTTTATAATCCTAGCACTCTTAAGAGGCTGAGGCAGGAAAATCACAAATTCAAGCCCAGATTGGGCAACTCAATAAGATCCTATCACCTTGCTATTTTATGAGACTTTGGGTATCCTAAAACAAGTCCCATATACCACATAACGTACATACTTTCACTTTTCAAAAACTCATTATGTTCACCTTCATGTAAAAAGTACTGTTTCTCAATGCTATTTTTGCTTGAAAAAATTTTCACTAATCTAGGTTTAAACCAAATATAAATACGAAATTATCAAAAACAGGCCCGAAAGACAATGCTGTTTTCATTAACATTATTGGCATTCTTGCTTTTGTGCTTTAAAATAATCAACTAGCAAGGGATTAAGAATTAAAATGTTATGTACATGTATCAATTCTTCAGGAACGTAATATGATTTACTGCAAACACATACGAATTAAAGTTATAAATTTTATTGCTGTTGAGGGATTCTGAGAGGAACTACATTCCATAAAAACCACAATCAGATGGCCGGGGATTTAGCTCAGCAGCTTAAGTGCCTGCCTTGCAAGTGCGTGGTCATGAGTTCAATCCCCGGTACCCCCCCCCCCCAAAAAAACCATAATCAGAGTCAGGTGTGATTTGAGGCAGGAGGGTGGTTTTGAGGTCAAAGCCAGAACGCACAACACAGCAAGAAAAATCCCATTATCATTGCTGAACTAAAACAGACTAAATGGCAAACCAGTACAATTATCTGTTCACCACCAGAACTGTACCGGTCACCTAAGACATAGCAGCACACGAAGTTTAACCTTTAAAGAAAAAACTACTATGTCCATTAACAATTTCATTTAAATTAAAAAAAAAAACTGGTTCTACTTTCCATTTGAAAGACAGAGCTTTAGCCCAACATAGTGGCACACACCTGTAATACCAGTATTCAGGGGGCTGAGACAGGAAGTTCGAGTTCAAGGCAAGTCTGGATTACATGATAGAACTGTTTTGTTAGAGGTCAAAAACAGTGCCCTTATGTGTAAGTAAATGCTCCACCCTTAGGCTAGAAAAAATTCTTTTTTCTATTTTACAAAAACTAAAATAGGGCTAGATTTAGCTCAGTGGAGTAAGTGCCTGTCTGTCTGGCAAGTGTGAGGTTGTGAGTTCATATCCCCAGTACCAAAAAAAAACACTAAAAAAAACCTAAAAAATAAATGCAGGATATTAAACAGAAAATGTTACATATTTATAAATAGTAATAATGTATCTTGATAGACTCTTCAGGTAGCAGTATTAACACGTAACCCTTGCCTCTAATCCCACCACCTGAGATGAGAAGATAGAAGAATTGCCACAAGTTCAAAGCCAACATTAACAGTGAGATCTGTCTCAAAATAACTTGGGTTATGACTGCATGTTGTGTGCAGCCCGAGTGAATACTCCCCTTTATTCAGAAATATAACTGGACCCTTGAAAGGGAAGCCAGGCATGATAGCACATGCCTTTAAATCCAGCACTCCTGAGGCCAAGGCAGAGGCAGGAGGACCAACATTTAGAGAGGGTCCACCTGGACTACACAGTGAAGCGATGCTTCCCACTGCATCGAAAGGCTTTGTTTTTATGTATACAGCTTTCATAGCTAGGCAACGATCTTTCTATACTTAATTTACAAATAAGTTTAATATTCATCTGTCACAATGTTCTCAATAAATACACACAGGTGTTACTCTGAATCTTTCCCCAAAGTACATTCTAACCTGCCAGTGCAATCCAATGTTTTAGAAAGCTGATTACAGGGTTAACTTCATTTATAGTAAACTCTCTCTTAAGCAGCGGTCCACCAAAATCAATCTAGCTGCTGCCGGACAGGTGGAGGTGACTGCAGAAGGGCATCAGTAGTGGAATTACGAGGTTTAGAAAGATCTTGACTGTAGTATGATTAAATGACTATATATTCTGAATACCAAAGTAGAGTCAACCTGTACACCAAAACAACCAATTTCACTGTATACTGTTTTCTATGTTGTCTCCTTTCATTCAGACTGCGATCTCTTTGTAAGGTATCTACCAATAACAGTAAATCGACTACGAACTACCAAAAGAATTCGATACAGTTGGTATTCCTACTTTTAAACATAATGGTTAATTTTCCCAGGACACTTCTTCAGTTTCATTTTTACCCCTTTCTCTGATATTTTGAATCTCCCCAGCCTTTAAAATTCCAAAGCCCACTTATCCCCTGAGTTCTTTACCATCTCAACTCATACAGTATCATGGTCTCATATCTATTAGCTAATTATTGCTCCTAGAAGCATAGAATCAACTGCCTACTTAACACCAGAGATAAAATTACCATTTACAAACCCTAAATGTAACATCTCCAAAACTATCAAGGTGGCACATACTTGTAAGGCTCATACTTGTAATCCCAGCACTCAGAAAGCTGAGGCAGGAGGACTGACTATATAGCAGGTTCAGAGATAACCTGCACTATATACTAAGAAAGACTCTGTCTCAAAACAAAAACAAACACCCTACAAGCTAATCTGCGATAGTTACCCTCTTCCTAACTCTTTTGTTCTTCCTCCAACTGCCATTACTGTAGATTCCAAGCAAGCTGCCCAGGCTGAAACTGGTGACATCTTAAGATTCTTCTAAGCCTTTACAATGATCTACAAGTATTTACCAGGACTAATCTCAAAATTCAGTTTCTCTTTACCTCTCCCATTGCTACCTCCACGGTCCTAGCCATGACTGTTTGCCTATCAGGTTACCTATATGCAAGAGCAACTGTGCTACAAGTTGATACCCACTTCTCGTTCTGCTGAAACGCTCTAATGTCTTCTTGATGGATTTGAATTAAACGCTAAAGACATTATACAATGCTTCTTCAATATATGCTCTATATGGTATGTATTTAAAGTATTGCTTATCTCTAAAGCTATTTTTCACTATCATCCTTGCTGCGCACACCGAATGCCAGACAGCAAAAAAACAGTACATGTAAATAACTTTTCCAAATTGGCTTGTAGGAAAAAGCCAGCACAAACTAGACTATGAATAAAAAAAAGGACAAAAATCACAAAAATTTCTACAAATGGGGCTGGGAATTTAGCTCAGTGGTCTAAGCACCTGCCTGACAAGGAGGCATGAGTTCAATGCCTCCTTGAGAGGTGGGGTTCTACAAATGAATTTCTCCTTTCATTGTGATTTTTGCATCCAATAATTATGCCCTCATTGCTAAACTCCATGATTTCACAGTACTCATACATTTATTACTGTTAAGGTGCTAATGTTGCTGAGAAAAAAAAATGTATTTGACTAAATGAGTTAGTCAAACCGTATTTTGTAGATTCTACCAAAACAATTAATTACCTCTTTCTTCAGCTACAAATACAATGATTTGAGGATTTTCAGTATTTCTTTGAGATTTGTTCTGAAACTGTAGTCCGGACGCTTTCTGTCTGCAAAGCAGCCTTCTGTTACTATAATTCTTACCTTGAATAATGTTAAACGATTCACTGAAACCAGGCAAGATTAACTTTGCAGTATGCAGGCATGCACTGTCCCATCCAGGTGCCACTAGCCCATGTGGCTACTCCACTTAGGACAGACACAGAAAAGTCATTACAAAGTGACATGGGACAGCAGTGCTCAATTCTCCTTTATAGCTTATACATAATTAGCAAAGGCAGCTCTGTATTCTGTGATTTATTCATTGTGTAACAAAACCATAATGCTCACAAACCCTGATAAATGTTCTTCGTATAAATTGATGGGGGAGGGGGGACTGGGGATCAAACTCATGACCTTGTGCTTGCCAGGCAGGCACTTATGCCACGGAGTTAAATCCCCAGCCATAAATTGATGTTTTAAAAAAAGTCTTTTGAGGACCAGGGATATACCTCAGTGTCCCAAGTGCCTGTCCGACAAGCGTGAGATCATGAGTCGGATACCCAGTACAAAAATAAAAGGGAAGGGAAAGGAAGGGAAGGGAAGGATGACCAAGAAAAATCTTTTGAGAAAAGCTCTCACCATGTAATTCAAGCTGGCCTTAAATTCACTGCTCTCAAACTGCAAACCTCCAGTCTCAGCCTCTTCAGTGCTAGAATTTTAGGCATGTACCACCACACCCAGTGATAGTTAAAATTTAGAGGTAGAAATGGAAAGAAACTGAAAAAACTCAAAAATGGTTGGGCTGGGGATTTAGCTCAGCGGCATACACACCTGCTTTGCAAGCACAAAGTTGTGAGTTCAATCCCCGGCACGCACGCACGCACACACACACACACACACACACACACACACACACAAAGGCTGTCAGTATCAGACAATAAATTAGAAGAGTTGTAGCCAAAAATAATGTTCACAACTCATTAGTCACAAGAAGAAAACACTGTATTAAACAAACATTTGAATATGTAAATTTTAAAAGGATAAATTGTCACAAACACACAAACACAATCATTAAATGAAAATACGAACCAAAATCAAAATGAGATACCACTCAAAACCACATGCTACACTAGAACAGCTAAGAACAAAACAGAACTGATGAAGATGTGAAGAAAGTAGACCGCTCATTTTAGCAGACAGGAAATGTAAAATGGTACAGATGCTTCGTGAAAACAGTCTGACAGGGTCTCAAAAAACTAAGCATGTAATTAACATAAAACTCAGCAATTTTTCCAGCTATGTGAAAAAATGAAAACATATGCCCATACAAAAACTCCTATACCATACTCACAGATGCCATAACTCAAAATGTGGAAATGCAGCTGGGTGCAGTGATGCTATCTATCATCCAGGCATTTGGGAGGCCAGGTAGGAAGATTGCAGCTATTTTAAGGCCAGCTTCTGCTACATAGTGAGCTGAAAGCCAGCATGTACCACAAGGAGAGAGGTCTCATCTCAAATTAAGTAGAAACCCAAAAGAACGTAATGTGTATCAACTAATGAGCAGATAAGAGGTGTTCTTTATAATTCAGAAAAAAAAAAAGGAATGGACTCTGTAGATGCAAAGCACAATGTGGATCACCAGAATATTTCAAAACAGAAAATGACTATCACAAAAAGACAGACTGACAGTATGATCCTGCAATCCACTGCATACTGACTATATGATCCTGCAACCCATACAACCAACTGCATGACCCTGGGTATTTAGTGTTTTGTGTTTGTTTTTGTTTTGAGACAGACAGAGTATGTCTTAGTACATAGTTCTGCCAACACTCAGGTACAATTGTTTCGTAGGCTCAGAGACAGAGGAAAAACAGGAAGTGACTACTAACAAGGAAAGGACATATTTCTGAGGTGACAGAATGTTCAAGAAATGGATCATGGTCACTAATAAACAGTCATCTCTTAGCTATGCCATTTAGTTACAAAATCTATCTTTCTCTGACTCCTATCTTTCCAAACTGAGCGCCTTCACCAACTTTCAAATACTTGAACTTAACTACTGAATGTGTTCCCTGCACACACCAAGCCCAGCTAATAGTATTAGTTCCTTAATCTAAATCTGATGGAGGTAATCCTTAAATTCACACTACTGGGGCTGGGGTTAAGCACCTGCCTTGCAAGTAAGTGCGCATTCGTGAGTTCGATCCCCGGTACCAATTAAAAAAAAAATTCACACTACTTTTTGTCCTGTTAATTCAAATACCTAAATATCACTTTATGTACCTAAAATAAAACAAATGTTCAAATATGAAAGAAATGGTTGCTTTATGCTTTCAAAACTAATTTTCTTCTACTCTCTACTAGGATAGGAAATCTTACTAAGAAAGGTTCTTGACAGGGCATGGAAGAAATTTGTGCAACAGCACAAATTATTTCTCCAAATTTGGACAATCCCCAAGTGTTACTTCCTGCAAGAACCAATGGCACAATCTGTCATCTAATATTTAAGATAAAATCTGTCTTAGACTATTCTCTCCCTAATTCTCACATATAAGCAAATCAATCACATCAAGAACAGCGTACCTCACAAATCTTTCCTAATTCTTCTCTAAGCCAACATTTAAGATACTTCTGATTTATTTTTTTACTCATTTTCAAGTATTAAGTCATAGCGTTGGATGTAGCTCAGAAACTTCAGTATTCTGAGACCTGGTGGCCCAAGCTAGTAACCCCAACATGGGGTTTGGAGGTGGTTAGGTCAGCCTGAACTACAAAAGAGACATTACCTAAAAAAAAAAAAAAAAAAAAAAACCACTAAACCTCTAATGTGTCAATTTTACTATTTACTCATTCACACACCATATTGCTATGTCATCATCCCACCATCATATTTATTGGGGTTTTTGGGTTTTTTTTGGGGGGGGAGACAGGGTCTTGCCATGCACTTCAGGCTGACCTTAAACTATATTGCCTATATATATATATATATATATATATATATATATATATATATATATATATATATATATATATATAGAAAAAACTCAACAGTGAAACTTGTTTCCCAGAGTGCAGGGATTACAAGTGTGAACCACCACACCCAGGGGTTCTTTAGAGTAGCACATCAGGCCACAAACTTTGTTTCCACTGTTCTGGTTGCAAACCCAACTAGATAAAAGCTAAATCAATTTCAATAGTTAGGTTCAATGGTGACCTTATGGGGAAACTTGATTTCATTCTTGACCAGAATCACAGAAAGAATTAAGTTGGAAAACTGAGACACCAATGCATTATTACTTATTTAAAGATCATTGAACAAGCACTAAAATCTTTTAGAGCTAGTTCTTTTGCTTTGCTTACCAGTTATTTACCATGTCTCAACTGTCACAGGCAGTTAGTTACCAATCCTAATTTAACACTCTAAACAATTCCTGTGACTGTAGGCTCTCTGTTTAAGAATGAATAAAATAATCACATGGTTTTCCATAAATGTTATTATTTATCTTTTTTCAACAGGGTATCTTTCACTTGCAATAAAATTAATTTTAGAAATTAACACAGGATTAAGTTCTGCAGTGTAACCTTTAATTCCTTAACACATTCATGAATAATGAATCTTGTTTCTGATTAAAATCTACAGAAAATATAAAATATCTTTTCTAAAAATATATACTTTCGTAAGTATGAACACACTAAGAATTTGTGAACTTTAAGGGCATAAAGATGAGAAGTGTTTCAGGCACGTAAATCAGAACATTTACAGAGTAAACTCGATTATTAAAAGTAGTGCCAGATCACCGTGACAAACCAAGATTCCGTGAGTAGGGCAGTCTACCTAAGAATTTTCAAATTTTAAGTACTTTACAATCTTTTGTTTGGAAAAAAAATGCTTCTCTCACACATCAAAGCTTTGGACTCTGGATGTAGGTCAACAGTAGAGTACATGACTAGCACAAATTCAGTTCCCAGAACCTTTAAACAAAAACTAGCACTCGGGATACTGACGCAGGACTACTGAGAATTTTGAGTCCAGCCTGGGCTACACAGTGAGCTCAAGGCCAGCCAGCCTGAACTGCAGAGCAAAGCTGTGTCTCAAAAACACCACTCTGCCAAAAGTAAACAAAAACTACAGCTTTAAACACCTGTACACTGCTAACACTTTCTATTACTCTTTTAGAAAACACAGTCCATCCCTTCTGAAATGATGCATGTTTAAGTGACTGACAAAAATCAATGCAGAATGAGATTTTAAATGCAAAAAACTATTCACAGCAAAAATATTTTAAAGAAACCATACAAGAATAGTACTCCAGCAAGATCCGCTCTAGCAACAATTTCAACACTAAACTCAAAGCCAGTCTAGTTTTAACTACAGCTCTCATCAAGATTTAGAGCTACATTAGGATTGTGTAAATACCTAGAGGGAAAATCCTGCCCTAACAAATCTGAGTAATTATAATCTATGCATGACAGATTTAGTGGGATGTCTAACAGAACTAGCCGATGATTTGTCTGATTCCCATGCACTAGCAACTCACCTGCATTTTCTATACCCTTAATACCAGAAATGGGGTAAGAACAAATGTGATGATAGGTATACAGTGGGAAAAAAAAGGCAGCTATTTCAACATTAAAATTTGGAAGGTGACCACTAAAATATATAAACCAAAGATCATATATCTAACTGCAAGGGAACATTAAAGGATACAGAATTCACCCATTACCTTTTCAAAAGATAGCACATGAAGATATAATCAACTCATTCATGTTTTTGACTTTTGATTATCCTCCTCAGGGTGTTTTTTTTTTGAATCAGGATCTCGCTATGTACAGTCCAACATGGCCTTGAACTTGTGTCTCAGCCTTCCAGAGACACCAACACATCCCAGCAATCTTTCAATTTTAAACATTAAAAAAAAAAAAAAACTGGTCCTCGATCATCCACAGCCACAAACAAGAATACTAATTACTCTCACTCCAAAAACAAATACTGTTAGGTCACTTACTTCCTTATTTTTAAAACAGATATAGCTCCTCATAGTACACCCAATGAATACTTGTATTTTCTATTAAAAGGCAGGTTTATTACAATAAAAGGACGCAATGAACATTGCAGTATTTTGCTTTGTTCTTCTAACCACCCATAAAAGATCAAACACAAGCCTAAATCTGATCAAGCCTCCAAATCAATCTACACATAGCAGAGAATGTTACCCAAAATAAAATCAGCAAAATGCAACCTGTGCAAAAATGATCACACCACAGGTGAGATTAGAATCACATCTATTAAGCCGAGTATGATGGCAAACACATACCTGTGACCCCAGCATGCTTTGGGAGACAGGCAGGAAAACTGTAGTCAGTCTGAGGCTAACTTGGGATACACACAGTACATTAAAGACCAACCTAAACTACATAGAGCAAGAACTTTTTAAGACAAAAGGCAGTGGTTGACTCGGGGTGCCGGGAGAACAAGGAACTCCCCCGGGGGGAGGGGGCTGAGAGTGTGGCAGAGTTTCGGCAGCCCAAAGGAGAGAGCGCCTGGTGCATCGGGATATGCACCGTGCAGTTGACTCGCGGTGCCAGGAGAACAAAGGAGCTCCTTTCCTCTCTGGAGGGCAGCTGAGTGTGTGGCTGACTTTTGGCAGCCTGAAGGAGACAGACCCTGGTGCATTGGGACCTGCACAGTGCGGTTGACTCAGGGTGCCCGGAGAATAAGGAATTCCCCACTCCCCTCCTCTCTGGGGGCAGCTGAGTGTGGCAGGCTTTTTGGCAGCCTGAAGGAGAGACCCTGGTGCATCAGGACCTGTACCCTGTGGTTGACTCGGGGTGCTGGGAGAACAAGGAACTCTTCCCATGGGGGGGGGGGGTCGGGACTGTGATCCTGTCTGACTGTGGGCTGAGAATCAGACATCTCATGTTGTCCTGTCACCCATCCCATGTCCCCCCTCCCCCCCCCGCCTGGCAAGTGGGAGCCAGTGAACTACACATCTTGTGAAAAGATTGGCTATGTTATTTAGTATGAGCTCTCCATATGCAAAGATATGGACAACCATTTGGAAGAATACAAGAGATAATATGAGATAGTGAAGATCTCTGGTGGTCTAGCTTTGAAATTTATGCTTTCTTATGTCCCATTCTGTTGTTTTGTTGTGTTTAATTTTACTTCTTTTTAAAATAAAATTTTAAAAAATTTTTTAAAAAAGACAAAAGGTAGTTATCTTTTTTAAATATACACTAAAATATTTCTAGATACAGTAAAGTCAGAAATACTAAGATAAAGATCAGGGATATAGCTCAGCAGGCCCAACGCCTGCACGTCAAGCAAGCACAAGGCCCTGAGTTCAATTCCAGTTTCCAAAAAAAGGAAAAAGAAAACGCTAACTTATGGGGAAGAACTCATTTAAAAAAAAAAAAAAAAAACTGACTAAAGAGGCTGATGAATACATGGCCCCCTCATTCTACCCTCCTTCAAGACATATTGGAATTGAATACTGATGGGGTTTTTCCCCTCTTTTTTTGGATTTTTGGTTTCAGACAAGTTCTACGTAGTCCAGGTTGGTCTTGAACTCTATATGTAGCACAGGCTGGCCTCATATCCCAGAAACTCAGTGATCTTACTGCCTCTGCCTCCTGAGTGAGATTACAGGTGTGCTCTACCACATTTAGCTATGTTTACCAGCAAGTTGAAATTAAAAATCCACCAACTAGAGGCTTGGGGATACAGCTAAGTAGCATAAGCACCTGGCTAGCAAGCACAAGGTCCTGAGTTTGATTCTTGGTACCAAACAACAAGACATCAAGTAGGCTAAGTATGGTGGTATGCAGCTATAATCTCAGCACTCCCAAGTCTATTAGGGAAGAGAGAACAGGCTGTCAATTAAATCCTTCAGTTTAAAAAGTACACATTCACATGTCTAATTTTCAGAAGGAAATGAATCCATGGAACTTTTAATAAAAATTAATTCTCACTCAAAAAACTGCAACTGATAATAAAAATCTTAAGACCCAAGGACCTAGACAGTAAGGAAACAGACAAAGAAATTGCAAATTTCTAAGCTGTTCTAAAACATGAACTTTTCTAAAACATTCACAGGAATTTTTGATCTGATTAAACTCCCATTTATACAGAAGACCTGAAACCTTCAAGTACATCCTAGAGCCAAAACTGCTACCTTCAGTGAATAAGAAGAAACTTAACTGATGAGGGCTCAGTAAATTGCTAAGATTATATCTTAAAACTCTATACTTATCTGAGCCTGTAATCCCAGCACTCAGGAAGGTGAGGCAAGAGGATCCCTGAGTTCAAGGCCAGCCTGAACTACACAGTGAGACACTGTCTCAAAAAACAAAACAAAAAAACTGTACCCTTTTAAGTTTTCAACTCTGTCTACCTTCTGCTAAGTTTCCCAGATCTGCTAAATTCCATCCTGGTGAAACACCATTTTCAACTTCATGCTCATATCTATCTTAAAACATATTAACTGTGCTGGGTGTGACAGCACAGGCCTCTAAACCTACGATTCAGAGGTTAAGGTAGGAGGATTATGAGTTGAAGGCCAGCCTAAACTATGCAGTGAGATACTCTCGAAACACCATTAACTGAAATCCCCCAATGAACTTTCTGACATGTAGTGATACCCTAAAATTCTTGAACCAAATTCATTTCCACACAACCAACTTTAATATTGACGTTTAATCGGCTCTACCACCTTCGTACTTTCTTTTAGTCATCAGAAATCTTACTGTGGGCTAAGGTTAAAACACAAGAAAAAGTACTAAAATATAAAGCAATACATCATAGTAACACATGCTTGTATAGAACCAAGTAACAGTCATAAAAATTTGAAAATATTTCTGCCAGCGTTTCACCAAACTGACGTCATATCTACTTTTTAAATGATCTCTTTTCAAGTCTATCCTTTAGAATTTTTATCAAATTTATTTACTGTCTGACATTTTATATATTTCCATTATGACCAAAATAACATTTTATATATTTCCATCATGACCAAAATAACATTTTATATATTTCCATCATGACCAAAATTTTAAATTGGGCTGTTCTCAGTAAAGAAAACAAACTGTGAGGACAATTAACAGTAAATTTAAAACATGGCTTTCATAGAATCCATCACAGTAGGATCAGAAAAGTATCAGAATTCTTCACTTAGAGGTCATGAAACAGTATCATTGTCTCATGGTTTGTGCTACTGAATATTCACTGTGATGGGAAATAAGTTATGCACTTGGCAAAGTAGAAAAAAAAAAACCTCATCCCATCAGCTGCAAAAACCTCCTCACAGGTGCAGCTGATAATAAATATTTCAAATTTTAAGCAGTGAACTTAGCTCAGTGGCACAAGTACCTGCCTGGTATGTGTAAGGTCATGCTTTTGATACCCAATACCAATAAATAAATGAGTTAATTCATGTATTCTTTTTTTTTTTTTTTAGTATTCCAGATTGAACCTGGGCCCTACACATGCTAGGCAACTATCCTACACTGAACTACATTCTCAGTCTGGTCATAAAAGTTTTCATTTGTAAGACAAATTCTAATGTGCAGAAAAGACAGCTGCTTCTGACTCAATGCTTTCAAGTCACTTAATTGGTAACCAAGCTTTTCAGTAGCAGAAGAAATGCCAGATTAGAGAAAGTCTCCACTCTTTTAAAAAGAAATTTCAAAAAAAAATACACTGGTTTTCATTCAAACCATACTTGGTGGCTCACATTTATATTACTAGCACTCAGGGATATAAAGTAGGAGGATCACAAACCTACAGACAACCTTGGCCACAAAGTTGAGTTCAAGAGCAGCCTCAACTACAAAGCACAACTCTGTCTCAAACACCTGAACTATCCACGCTTTTCTTGTTCTATTACCATTGGTTCTATCTACCACATTGTGTCTTATTGGAATTTGAATGTGTGATAGTTCAAACAAATTTTTTTTATCAAAAATGAGATATTATAATACCCATTGATCATTTTCTGTTATTCGGTTCAGAAAGCCCTGGAATTCTTTCACTCTATGCATGGCTTTATACTATTGTGTTATGTTTGATATTATTGTAATTGAAACTATGCTCAACTATAGCAGAGTAAGAGATATGGTGTTACATACTGTTGATGTCCAGTTGACTTAAATGTAAAGTACTGTGTTGCCTATGTTGTCCTGTTCTGATCTGCTCTGTACTGCCCCCTTTTGTTTTATTCTCTTTTAAATTAAAAAAAACAAAAAACAAAAAAAAAAACCTGAACTAGTCTTCAAAACACTGGAACACAAACTACCATTTTTGGTTATTCATTTAAGAGACCCAAATAACAGAATCCTACCATTGCATTCTAGATCCTTTACAACTAGACTCAAAACTTTTTCCATCCTGGGGACTGTTTTTGAGGGGGTTTTTTTGGGGGGTGGGGGGGTACCTGGAATTGAACTCAGGACCTTGCCCTTACCAGGCAGGCACTTGTACCACTGAGCAATATTCCCAATTTTCTCTTTTGGCCTTTTAAGGTCCAGATCATAGCCCATATAATATTTTTTCCAATACATTAAGTGTTCACTTTCAGGTGTCTGTTCATACTATTTACTGGCTGAATTGACTTCGTAAGCCAAACTGATGAACTCAGTTCAAATGTTTCTCTCTGAAGCATTCCCTAAATCAAGGAAACTATTTCCTGTCCTCTAAAGAGCAGAAAGTTAGCCTGTGTGGTGGTACACACGTCTCCCTCCTCCGCACTCCTGAGACTGAGACAGAAGGATCATTGGTAGTTTAGGTAAGCCTGGGGTACATACTGAATTCCAGGTCAGCCTCAACTATATAGTACGACCCTATATAAAACAAACACACACAGAAGCAGAGACTGATGCAGTAAGACTGTTTGACACATTAATAACAATGTTTGAGTGAAGCATGTTGGCACATGCCTGTAATCCTGGGCAGGCAAGAGAAGAGGATTCAAAGTTTTTGAGCAAGCTTGGGCTACTTATACTTAGCAAGACTGTGTTTCAAATATAAACAGCTGGGAATGTAGCTCAGGGGTTACCATGCAGGTTCTAGGTTCACCTGGGGAGTGTGTGTGTGTGTGTGTGTGTGTGTGTGTGTGTGTGTGTGTGTGTGTGTGTATGGACTGACACCCCCCCCAACAACAACAACACCTAAAGTATGGAATACCATTACTTTAAGAAAACAATGAATGGAGTCCTTCATATATACAAAAAGCAGTGGTATAACCAGGCAGTGACATGCCCCTGTAATGCTAGCACTTCAGGCTAAGGAGGGTTGCTGTGAGTTCAAGACAAGCCTGGCAAACAGCAAGATCCTGTCTCAAAAAAAGGGGCCTAAGTATATTCCATATACTGTATAGTTTACAAAATATGTTCTACAGACACACACACACACTCTAAGCATAAGCAATGCATTTCTGCATACCATATACACTAAACAAAACTCCTTTATTAAAACTATTATCAATGTTGATGCATTTTCAATGTATCACTCTGTTCCCTGATAGCTAATGGCTACAACCACTCTAAATCCAGCATTGAAAGCCACTCAGTCTAGCTCTATTCTATGTATCTTTTAATTTTGTTTTATGGCTCCCACATTAATGCTGTTCTGAAGGCCTGAGTAACTAATTATTCTAATCATGACTTTTAGAATTGCTAATGCTCCCCAAATGACAATATCAATCCTAACACATGAACTTCTAAAGCAACTTTTACAATTACACATTGCTTACTACAGTCTATTTTTTACTGGTTGGCTTATTCAAAGGAGATATAAGATTAGGGACCATTTTTAAAATTTTACTATGATCTCCTTCCATACTTTTTGAAATCCATTAAAAAAGTCACCCTATCTAGTCTACATGTCAACCTGGGATATTTTCATTGTTTCATTTTAGAAGGGAACATGTCTTTGAAAATGTCAGCTGCCCATTACTTCAAAAGAGAAAGTTCACTACTACAAAACAGAAAAAACAATTTCCAATAGTTTTTACCAGAACAAAAGAGAACATTTTTAACATACCTGTCATAATAATCACGTTGAAAGTCATAGTCCAAGTCAAAAGAGGAGCTGAAAAATAAATATCAAAAAAGATTAATTTGGAGATGCTGATATAAATTCACAACAGTAGAAGGGGGGCAAACATGCCAAACAAACAACAAATATCAGTAAGATTAACATGGAATAAACCCAAATAATTCAAATAAATCACTACATTCTAATCACCTTACACCGTGCTTGTTATAGTAGTCAGTTATTAAATAAGTTCACTAAATTCTATATACAACATAGCAAAAATAAAGACTGAAAAATGTAACAGTAAGTTAAACATACCCCCACTTCTTAAAAGCTAAATAACTTTCAAAAGATTTCAATTTGTGCTATAAAGACTCAACTACACTTCATCAACAAAAATCTCAGGGATCATTGATACTTTAAGGAAACGGGCAAAAAGAGGTACAATAATGCAATTTAAAACCCATTACTTTTGTACACATAATACACATTACATTAAACCCTCCTCCCATCCAGAAAACAGATAGAGAAGATGCCCACTGATGGACACAATGCAGTTATAAATAATAAAGTTCCGGACCTGAGTAGAGGGGACGGAGAAGGGTGTTCTGGTACTGACCCGTACATCTCCGCTGCAGATCGTTTCACACCTGCTTTTCCTCTGTTCACTTTTGGCTCTGCAGCCAGATTAATATCTG